>JAOPTO010000190.1:61343-253336 GCA_033822845.1 Tetrapedia diversipes | reverse complement strand
GTTACTCTTGATTTTCGTCTTAGAATGTCTCAGGGAGTTACTCTTTCAATTTAAGCCCAGGGCGGTCCGAACACCCTCTATAGAGCGTAATAGTATACGTACAAATTAATTTTATTTTTATCGAAGTACCATTTTGAGAAGGTTAAGTTAACGTTAAAAGTTTCAATGCTTTTTCTCGTATTTTAAACATAACTTTGTAATAGTGCATCATAAATTAAGATCTTTCAGATAAAAATTATTTAATTTTTAATGCTTTGTTGTCCTGTCATGAAAGAAAAATCCTAGAGAAACTTGTATTCAAAATATGAAGAATACTTTTGAGGGCCATTTGCAACACCTCAAAAAGATTTCCTGTCAACAAAAAGATTGTTCCATGGATGACCCGTTATAATCTATACACACATAACATTTCATTGAAATCACTTTCAGAACTGGATAACTTTTCTTGCAATATATAGTGTATGAACACTTCCTGCAGCCACTGTATATTTCACAAGTTCACATACGAACACTATTTAAAAAGCTGTCGTGCAATATTCAATCTTTCTCTTGCTCTACTGCGACACTATCGATACTGTTTGAGTAATAGAAATACAGTTACACATATATGTTACAATCACAAGTGACCTACGTATAACGCGCGCGTTAGATTTCAGAGAAATTAATATACGAAAATAATATAAATATAAAAATCATTTTGTAATATTAATATAAAAATCACGTTATACGAGGTTTATCTGTACAAATAACAATATCTGTTTAAATGTACAAAAAGTAAAGTTTATTTATATAAATATCGCATTTCTACATAAGCAAACAGATATTCTAGACAAAGTATAGTATGAACAAGCTCATTTCAATGTGGCGTTAACTTCGAAGCGAATCAGGCGAAAAATTTAAGTCTGTTATATTAGTGGAAATTAAAAACATAGCCAGAGGAATTTTGTGTGGTCTTGGAGATCATCAACTTGTAGAAGTTATTGCAGAAAGTGTAACAGCAGTAACAACAAATGACTGCGCCAATTATGCAATGGATATGTTTCTTACCTTACCTTCGGTAATATAATTCGGTAATAAGTAACAGACTTAAATTTTTCGTCTGATTCGCTTCGAAGTTATCGCCACATTGAAATAAGCTTGTTCATACTACACTTTGTCCAGAATATCTGTTTGCCTACGTAGAAATGCGATATTTATATAAATAAAATTTAGTGCTACCTGAGAGTTTAATTCCATTTGCCTAAAGATTAACTTTATTTGCCCTAATTTTAAATTTATTTGTCCAAAGTTTAAATTCATTTGCGAAAAGCTTAACTTAATGTGACAATACTATATATTTTATATGTTCTTTATCCATCTATTCTATTTTACAGTTTATTTTTATTAATAATTTGCACACTATAGTATATCATCCAAGGTTCTTTCTTAAATTACACTTCTTTTATCACTTCATATGTAGGTATAGTCCAATTATCCAGCATATTTAATTATCCGGAACTACCTTGACCACAAGCATGTCAAATAATCAGAATTCTACTGTATTTGAAAAATTAAGTTCATAGAAGTTTTGTTTATTTCCGAAAAAATTATAATCTCTTAAAATAACCAATTCCTACGTTGAAGTCATTGATGGTTCATCGAATTTTGTTCCGAAGAGCATTACTTTTCCATTGCAAAAACATTATACAATGGTCGAGTCATTCGTAAGAGTTATCGTTTTCTCTTGCTTTCTGAAAAAGTCACGTTAGCTCTAATGGCTCCATATGAAGTCCATTTCCATGAATTCCTGTCACTCGGTGTGGTAAGAAGTTCGAAGAATGTGTTCGGTGCTTTAGTGGTTGTCTTTTGGCAGAGAGAGAGAGAGAGAGAGAGAGAGAGAGAGAGAGAGAGAGAGAGAGAGATGTGAAAACGGGGATAGAGTCGGAAAAAACTAAGTAGATAAATTTATCATAGCTGGAAATCAATAACGGCCAGCAAGAATTCTGTGCTAATGTAAAACAATAAATTACTATAATACAGGGTGTAGCAGTAAATAAACGTGTTATAAGCAGACTACGGATTTTTAATGCAAAATTCGTAACACTATCAGCAGAATTAGAAAAGTGGAACCCACGTAGAGATTCCTTTCACTTTTCGAATACTATAACGCGTGATTTACTTTAGATATTTTCTGTACTTTTGCATATTATTATATATTATGTGCACCATGCACTTTTTGGTACCTCTAAATTTCTCATAAACGTATAAAAGTCCACAGGTATTTATAACTGCATAAACATTCATAGCATAACGATCATACGATTCAACATCGTGTCTACTTTATATTAATTGGAAGACTGTGTACCGCTTTACAGTGATATTTTGTACATATGTCTAGAAATAAACACCAACATTGACATTTCACGGCGAAACAAATAGCTCTACCTTGCTAGATTCAATGCATATCCAAGAATGCGGAACTACATTAATATTTTACATTGATATTTCAAGCGGTAAACTGTAACCTTAACGTAATATTCTATTTATCTATTCGGAATTACAGGTCAAAATTGGTATTTTTATGCAGAAGAACATAGTTTTACGATATATTTAATATATGTCTATAAATAAATATAAATTACAGTACGTGACAAAACGATAGCATACCATATGATATTCAGTGTTTCTCGAGACTAACGTCATATATGCAAACTTTATATACATATCCATGTATAGTACCCCTTAACTAACAGTTCAAATGGAGATCACGTACTAGTTACATTCTTACTGTAAATTTAATTTCTTTATGTGAAAAATGGGTGTAACAAAACAATAGCACCTATATGAAGAAACAGATCAACGAGGTTTCGTTGTCTGAGATGGTAAAGATTTTTAATGTACTTTCATGTGCTGAATCCGAACCTGGCCGCAAAAATAATCAGCTGCATCAAGTTTAGAAGATTAATGGATAATGAGATCACATAATATCAATTTTTATTGTACTTACGATATTATTCCAAAAAATAACAATTTTCTCCAAACATTTTTATGAACAGCCTCGTATAGCATTAGTCTTTTCTGTAAAACTAAATTTTATTTATAACTATATAATGTGTTTTTGACATTTTGAAATTGAGACAATCATGAGCTGTGCTATCATTGTCGCAAACTGTACATTAGTGCTTTAAATCCTTATAACGTCTCTTTTTAATTTAAGCTACTTCAAAGTTCTACCGGAAACCTTAAACTTCATGCACGCGTCGTTGAACGCGCTACCTTATCAAGGTCGAGTAGCAACGTTCCACAAAGTTGCACGACCACGCAGCAACATTCCTTCCTTAATTGTGCCGTCGATAATGAGAGTGACCTAAACCGTTTGCATTTACATGTATTAAAAACGACGATATAACGCAAATATTTTCTGCGATTGTAAAATTGTCTAAATAGTTTAATGGAGGATACATCTTGCGAAACTTCAAATGAATCAAACCATTTTCAAAAGTACAGTAATTATAATTTCCACCAATTAACCTGCGTTCTAATTCTTTTCTTATTCCATATTACTATTCAACTGATTAATTTCCACAATTTTCTTTGAAACAGTACAACCTTTTATCTATCCGGAATTTTAAAAAGCTTTGAAACGAACGACTACCATTTCAAAAGAGTGTTAGGTAAACATACAGTTACTCTCGTTTGATAATCTTATTAATAATTTTTATTTCTTTTTATCGAATATTCAACAGTAGTAGTAGTGGCAGTAGTAAATCACTGCTATTTACAAAACAGTTTCCTTTTTCAATAATTAAATATATGAAAATCTAATGGAATAATATTACTAGGGATGTAACAGAAAAATCAGTTAAATCCATGCCAACTCGATTGATGGATGCGATTAGACACAATGGTTATCAAACAAAATATTAATTCATTGCATTTTTATAATTCAAACATTTTTCACTTTGTATGTACGAATATAATTGAGAAATAGCCTTTACGGGTAGTTACATTCAATCCGTTTTTTAAATGTTTTTAATCAAAGAAAAATAAAACTGGTTTATAGGTAAAGATACTCTAGCATAATATTGTATATTTGATGGAATCAAATAAATCTTTATTAATAAGAAACATGATTTTCTTCATTCACACTAAACGTCCGTCCAATATGTACGAATACCAGTGAAAGTAACTGTACCGTGTTTGCCAAAATCGAAAAAATGTTAGACTTGCAGTTAGACTACAGACTGCAGTGACTGTCATTTAAAATCGTATACCTAACAATTCGACAAATTTGTTTTCATAGAATACGAAAACTGTACGAAATGATTGAAAATCACATACCAACATGTAGTTTAGTGCTTCTTTCTCTGACCTCTTATGAAAATATTACAAAAATGTTAAATAATATCTAATACAATATCGTATTAGTATATGAAATCGCTAGGTGTGGGTGGGTTAAGTGACAGTTACTGTATCTGTTTTTTCGTATCCATGGGGATTGGTAGATAATAAATTTCGAATAAACGGAAATCACATTACCAACAGCGCCAAAGAACGAAGGGGAAGGAAGAGGGAAAGGCTGGGATGGCGGGAGGGTGGATACGTAAGCAGCGTTAGAATTCCTGTGACGATACCGCGTTGCGCCGCAAAATAAGAGAAAGCAAACTCCACTCAGACGCAACAGGCAGTTGAGCGAGCCAAGCATTCAGCCAGCCGTTGACCCACTTTTCTATCCTTTCTGCCGAACAAATAGCTTGTCGTCACATGCGCACGCATGCGCGCAACTACCAATCGCCGCTCGACGCGGTTACCAGTTGAACCGCGGGGATCACGGGAAGAACCGTGAGGGGATTTGAGCAACGCATCTTACATGCAGTTATGTTCTGTACAGACGCCATGCGCGCCTACCGTATGCATAGCGTTGGTTCTATGCGCAGTTAGTGATGGCAATACATTCAAATTGTATCGATATTCAGAGCATCGATGCCCATGATTTCGGGATTAAAATATACAGGGTGTTCAACGTAACGGTCGCACCGATTTTTCAGGCATTTAGGCTAATCTGTCAAGAAAATGTTTGCAATAAAAGTTAATGTGTTCTTTAAGGCAAATAGTTTGGAATAATAAAAATTTCAAAAAATCTTTTTATTCGATAAAAAACACAGGTCAGCTTAACTTTCTTAAATAGCACTATATACTTTTGAGATCACAGTGTTATAAATGACGAAAAAATAAATTCAACAACCTACTACACTATGACCTTCAATTGACCTTTAACTTAGAAATTCCCAGTAATGTAGGAAATAATTTTCCTACGCGTTGATGAAACGTACATGCAATTCTGGTTCATGGATATTTCGACCAGAAATGTAAACAGTAAACATACATTTTTATCTCCTATTTACAGTATACATTAGTTTATTACAGTAATGTGATACATATTCTATGATAAGTCCAGTTTATCGAAAGAGATGGCCGAGATTTAATACTTCAAAACCAAAGCAAGATAAGGCATTGCTTGGTATAAGCTAAATAATGCATTTGTATCCGAAATAACAATGTTACAATTTTTTAACAAATTCATAGTGGTTAAATTTACTTCAGTAAATGTTCAAACTGCATGCCACCTTCTGCGACACAAAGTTCTGCTCTTTTCATTAAATTCATATGTGTAGCCAAAAATAAAGTTTGTGAACCTACGGCATTGCATACACGTATTATTCGATTCCGAATTTCTTCAATTGTATGAACTTGTGTTTCATAAACAAGTGATTGTATATATCCCCATAAATAAAAATCTAACGGGGACAAGTCGGAAGAGCGTGCCGGCCAGCGACATGGTCCATACGTCCCGATTCAACGATTTTGAAACACAGTTGTCATGTAATTTCTTACTACTCGTGCATTATGTGCCGGGCAACCGTCCTGCTGGAAGTAGATTCTTTTTTGTATTTCAGGTGGAACACTATTTTGTAACAATATTGGAAGTTCTTCATGCAGGAAATAAAGATATCGATGGTCATTAAGATTTTCATTAAAAAAGTATGGTCCTATTAATTGCCCGCCTAATATGCCGCACCACACATTAATACTTATTTTTGTTTGGAAATTATTCTGGCGTGTCCAATGTGGATTTTCTGTCGCCCAGAAATGTTGGTTTCGTCTATTAAACACACCGTTGTTTGTAAATTTAGATTCATCTGTCCACAATATTTTGTCTAAAATTTCATAATCTTCTTCGTAGGTGGTCATTAGCCAAGCTAAGAAGTGTAGACGCCGTTCTGCATCGTTAGGTCGTAAATGTTGCACCAAAGTTACTTTAAACGGATGATATTTATTTGTTTTCAATATTTTATGGACACTTCCTACAGATATGTTTCTTTCTTGAGCAACAGACCGAATAGAAGTATGAGGATTAACTTCAAAATGAGCCAATATTAATGTGGCATTATCATCATTTATTACTGATGATACATAGTTGGTACGTTTGTTACTGGGAAACCTTCCATTTACTTCTAAGCTATGTAAAATGTTGTAAATTGTTTTCCTACAAGGATGATATCGTTCGGAATATCGCTGTCTGTACAAAGCCACTGCCTGGCTAGCGTTTTTCCTGCATTCGCCATACGTTAATAAGATATCAATTTTTTCGGAATTCGAAAAGCAATACATAATCAGATAAATACTCTCGGGTAACTTGCACTGAACTGAGTTTATGACGACTTCGTTCATACTATTTCAGCAAAAGGTCAGATCAAAGTTAAGTGTGTTTACTGTTTACATTTCTTTTCAAAATATCCATGAACAAGAATTGCATGTACGTTTCATCAATGCGTAGGAAAATTATTTCCTACATTACTGGGAATTTCTAAGTTAAAGGTCAATCGAAAGTCATAGTATAGTAGGTTCTTGAATTCGTCTTTTCGCCAGCTATAACGCTAGGACCTCAAAAGTGCATAGTGCTATTTAAGAAAGTCAAGGTGACCTGCGTTTTTCATCAAATAAAAAGATTTTTTGTAATTTTTATTATTGCGCACATATTTACCTTAAAGAACACATTAACTTCTATTGCAAATATTTTCTTGACAGATTAGAGTAAATGCCTGAAAAATCGGTGCGACCATTACGTTGAACACCCTGTGACAGTGACTCTTATTAATATTCGGACACCAGTATGGATTTAACTTTTATGTGTTGTATTTTTACTAAATATACGAAACACTTAAGAAGTGCATTATATTATAATAGCTTTTAGATAACAAAAAATTTAGAAACATATTATTTTATACATAAAATTATTTAAATATTAAAAGGGAAACTAAGAAATAGCTGATTTTCAGATCACAAAAATATTCGGACCTTTAACAAAGTTAAGGTAAACTAAGTAAAATAGCAAATTTTTATAAAACTTAAATACTCAATTTGATATTTCCATCTTATTAAAATATGTTTTATATTATTTGAAATGATAAAAATTATTTTTGGTTAATAAAAGCCCTGTGTGTTTTATTCTTACTTTAAATGAATTAATTATCTTCCTCTAGTGTGTAAGTTGTTTTTTTACACTTTGGGTGTCCTAAGTTTTAGAAGAAGAATGATCACACATTCGTATAGAACTCGATATTTTAGTTTATTTAATATATAAATTTGTAATATATTCAAATATTTCACCGATCAAAAAGATATTTTTCTCCGATGTATCTCGTAATACGCAGATAATTAATCAGCAGATCTTTCATTCTTAGGATACCTACACGATATATTGTGAAGTGTATTGCATAAATATTACTATTAAAGTATATCTTCAATAAAAGTACAAAATTTGTTAACTTATTATGTACCAGGAATAAAAAATCTGCTGATCCCTTATCTGACTATTGTAAGAGAAATCGAAGAACAGTGTATTATTGATCTGTCAAAATATTCGAACACATTGTAAATTTTAATTACTGAATAAAATATGGAGTTCTATGCAAATTTGCGATCATTTTTATACAAAGAATTGTGACAAAGAGTAAAAAATAACTTACACACTAAAGAAAAATGATCAATTCATCTAAAATAGGAATAAAATATACAACGTATTATTAACAAAAAATAATTTTTATCATGTCAAATAACATAAAAGATGTTTTAATAAAATGAAAATATCAAACTGAATATTTAAGTTTTATAAAAATTTGCTATTTTACTTATTGTTAGTTTACCTTAACTTTGTTAAGTGTCCGAATATTTTTGCGTCCTGAAAATTAGCGATTTCTTAGTTTCCTTTCTAATATTTAAATAATTTTATGCATAAAATAAAATGTTTTTACATTTTTGTTATCTAAACGCTATACTTTATTATAACACAATGTACTTTTTAAGTGTTTCGTATGTGTAGTCAAAATACAATACATAAAAGTTAAATCCATACTGGTGTCCGAATATTAATAAGAGTCACTGTATCGATATTTGTAATTAAATTAGAATGAAAGGGTTAATTATAAATAGGCGTTATTTTTTTCAGAGCACATAACCATAATAACAGAGTATTAAAACATAAAACGAAAATATAAAACATTTTATTCAATGTACCAATCTTCAATTGACAATGAGCCTAAATATACAAGTTGCTGTAGATGCTCTGCAGTTAAGTTCTTGCTAGTTCTGGCTTCATTCAGCTAACCTGCCTATACTCTTAGGACCAATTACGTTACAACGAATAAACGAATGTCTATACTCATAGGTAATACAAAATGTCGATATATATCAACTAAGTACCGATGCTGAAAAATAACATCATATTAAATATCGATACTGTATCGTCATCACTACGCGCAGTACGAACGGAACTTTAACTGGAAACCTGAACAGAGATGGGTTTTTCGTGTACAAGGCATTGAACTCGGGGATGAAATGAATTACGGTAGACTCCCATATAGAGTTGCCATCTGTTCGAGTTTCCCCAGATTTGTCCTAGTTTTGTCCTAGTGTGTCCGGTGACATCTGGGATGATTTTCTTCAAGGATTCTGGATTTCTGACGTTAATCATAATAACATTTAAAAACAGGTAATAAACTAAACAGTTTTGTAACTTTCTTTGTTTATTTTTTCTTTTACTTATTGCTTCGTATACTTTACAGTACACGTATTGTATATAACTTTTCTTCATGAATATCATATCTGATTTAAAAAGTAGTTAAAAGTATCGAGGTTTCAGCAGAAAAAGTTCAAACTATTTTTGCCGTTTGTCTTGGGTTTGCCATTTTATAGATGGCAACCCTACTCTCGTATCACCTTAAAGTCAATTTATATTATCCGTTCAAACATCAATTTATACATATTATCAGTTTACGTTCCAATCACTTCAGTCAAACAGCATCGAACCAGTCAAAATGTTGTTCTCGATAATGTCTGATGATGTTTTAGCCGCAACGCTGAGTAAAGGAAAGAACTAGTATGTATATCCTCCTTCGTTTCATGAACTGGATTTGTTGGAAACGGAACGTGCTTGAACGGATAATATAAATTTACAATGTATTAAAGATATCGCGAGTACTTTTTTTTTGTACAACGTGCTAAATAATGAAATATAGAAATTCCTCGCACTTAAAACTTAAATCTACTCTAGTAGTTGAGTGTTACACTACTTTTTTAACCGTTACGTACTTTTGTTTCATAATTGTTTTTAGTATCTAATTCTCCGGAAACGAAGACGTTTGAACTTAATTTCGGACAGTGACTAATGATCGAGATTGCAAAAATATTTTTCAATTTTTATAACTAATTATAATGCGCAATAATTATTTATATTGTTAAATTTTTATAAAACAAACAAGTTTCTATTATACAGGGTGTTAATCTACCTCTGGGCCGAAATGAAACGGGGTGTACTATCTGCTTTAAGAGATCATTGGCCCTCTTTACTCGAAAATTCCAATGGACGAGATTTGATATGCTCTTGTGGATTTTGCGAGTAAGCAGGTTTAATGTCATTCAACATTTTGAAAAGTGACTGAAGTTTTGATTTTAAGTTATTCGCGACAAACAAGTTTTCCTGCGCCCCACGAGGTAAGCGTTATAATACATGTCGATACGGTCCTGGGTTCGCCTGTGCGTGGCGAGCCCAACGGCCGGCGCTGCAGCAGGATTGGCTAATTTGGGCAATCTTTAACTGCTAATAATTAATTAACGAAGCGTTTAACGAAATTTCGTCACTCTTGATTTTCGTCTTATTTTACCGTCTAGAACCCCCCGTTTCATTTCGGCCCAGAGGTAGATTAACACCCTGTATATGCTTTTCTAAACTATCATGTATATGTAGCTTATTTATAAAAAAATTGTCCTATTTTAAAATATGGAAGATAAAATTTGATATGGCGATAATCATTTTGAATGTTACTTTAGATTATTCACGTTATGCGAGAAAAATCCTCGTACAGTACGATTTCCTATAACGGGTAACGAATTAACAACGTTATGTCAGTTTACTGTATATGTGTGCAATCCACAGCTGTGGTATTTAAAAACGCATAAAGTATGTTGTCGAAGACTATCCGTTATAGTCACCATAAATACTCTGATATATGTCGCTGAATGTTTAGTATGTGACATAGACAAGTTAAAAGATCTGATAAGATTTGCAGCACTGACGACATTATTCTTTGTTTTTAAGACTGTAGAAGTAGGAGTTCTAGCTATCAGACAATGTCGCGTTGCGAACCTCTTTTGATTGAAATGATGGCCAGGAACTGGCGTTAGGCGAAATTTACCTGATCGTTATGTTTACAGATATTTAAACGACAATTTGGATAATGAGCGCCGGGCCATCAGTCTTTGTTGCACGTCGCGATAATATAGTTCAAATAACGAGACTTTGAGGTGACCCCCTGGGGTCTAGGATTTTACAAGGTACAACACCAAATCACCCCTTGCGTGGACTGTGCCTTTCCACTCCAAAGATGACCGACGAATCATCTTGTTTTTGGAGTGATGTCCGTCCAGCCAAGGGCATGTATATATTGATAGCGTTTGGCAGGCGAACGAGCACTACTAGTTTATCATTCAACACAACCGTATCGTTTTTCGTTTTGCAATAGCCACTCTACTAGTCTATCACACCTCAAGATCGTTTAAAGTATTATAGTAGCCCCGATACAACACACAACCATTTCATTTTGAAGTTACTTTCAGTATATCAAGAATAAAGAGCATCAAGCGTTTCTCTAGTCACTACACCGGCATTATCATTATACAGTCCACTTACCTATAACTAGTCGCATAAAGTTAATTCGGCGTGCGACCTACGAGTTTAACTACCCAGGTACCGACGGTGGAAAACGCGTACACGATAGACAATTCGCGGTTTGTAGTAACAATTTAACTCTTTGACCGCAGCGCGATATTTGCTTGTCGGTCGCAGCGACTAACTATCACACATCGTTATGCTGTTTGACCAAAATGCACATTTACTATTGTAGTAATGTGATCGAGCGGATGCGAGGCTGGAAAGGTCAGAGTACTTGAGTTGGGCGATTGTCGCGTGAACGTAGAATGTTTGGGCTCGAATGTTTCTAAGGCGTGAAAGATGAGAACTTGAGAAAATAGTGCGACTGAGAAATGCGTGACCGAATGCGTAGAGTGAGAAAGGTTGACAATTAGAATGAAAGGAAACGAGTATTTGGAAGAATATATGACGGAGAAAATGCGAGCGCGAGGCAGAAAGTATCAGACGGTGAAGATAGGAAGTATTAGACGACGAAGTAGCCAGCGTAGAGCGAAGGACTGTGTAGTTTGCGAAGCATAGGCGTAGTTAGCGAAGTATCAGCGTAGTTTGCGAAGTATCAGCGTAGTTTGCGTAGCATAAGCGTAGTTTGTTATTTTGTGTTCGTTTGTGTCGTTTTTAATTTGATTAAATACACGTATATTTATTATTATTATTCACTCTTCTTTTTCCTTTTTTTCATTTATAACCTTTCCTATACTATTATTTGCTGTTTTCACGTTACACGAATTAACAAATTCTATGTTAGATCAGTTGAGTAAAGTTATAGTATGAAAAATTTAGAAGGCGTATATTCACCATGACTGTCATTCGACAGATATAATACAATGTATAAAATTGCTATTAAAATTGGTATAATATTTTTGTGACATCTCAAACAAGGAAACATTAAACTACACGTTGGTATGTAATTTTCAATCATCTCATACAATTTCCACGTTTTATAAAAAGAAATTCGTCGAATCGCTAGGTGTACGATTTTAAGTAATGGTCACTGAATACGCCTTTAGTAGGAGTTGAAAGAGTTAATAACATGTTTTTTATACTTTTCTACATAGTAGTTAGCAGTTACTAAATTACTAAGCTCTTCGTTTCAACTATAACAGTTTTTTATGAAAGATCCCCTCCTCTCAAATTACATACCGTCACAAGTATAAAATTCCGTATCCTATCTCCATCAAACCTCGCTCACACGAACTCTCTGTTCGATAATAATCGTTCCCTTCATTGTTCGCGAAGCAGCTAAACACAGAAAGAGATAGAAAGCGTTTGTTTCAGATCGTTTTGCCTTTGACCTGAAATCGAGTCGGGTTCTCCGCGGGTTTAAATAATTCAAACGGCGCCATGGCGAATCTTGAAGAAGTCATTAACGTGTATTTTGCATTCGTTATAGCTGCTCCGCTCGGCGTATATAATTGACTGTCGGGAATTCGATTCCATGAACGTTTCTCTATTGATCGAACCACGAGCAGTAAGCCGCGTTCCCATTGCTTGCGATGTGATCTCGCCGAATGAAAATTATACGGGGCCGACTCGCGTGTTCCGCTCGAGCGTTCGGAGTACATAGTTGCGTCCCGTTCGAGAATACGCGACCTCTTTATTACCATCAGCACACGCATTTGCATATTCACCAATATACAATTTGCCTGGTCTCTCTTTCTCTGGCCTATCTCGGTGATTCAACTTGCAAGTTTCTGTACAATGTTGTTCACTTGAATAGCCTCAACTATTTTATAAATAGCATGTACTACTATAAATGGTGTCGAAAAATAAAAAAAAATAAAAAAGTTTTAGCCTTTTGGTGTTTTTAGTTTCAAATTAAAGATGTAACAAAAATAAAAGGTAAGAACACTTTCCTTTGATATCACTTATAAGTAGGTTTTTAGATTAGAGGAGTGTTCTTACATTTTACTTCCGTTACATTTTTAATTTGAAAACAAAATACTAAAAGGTTAAAAATTGTACTTTTTTTTGTTTTAATTCATTCTTCATTTATCTGAAAAAATACATTTTTACCAGAGGCCATTCAACTGAATAGCACTATATCTATTCGTGGTATTCGCGGAACTCGACAGTGAAGAAATCGAGTTTGAAAGAAAGATCGTTCGTTCGGTCTTCTTTCAGTTTCACGAATTCGTTGAACAAATGTTAAAAGACTGTTCAGATATGCGTAGCGCACATGAGCACGACAACTGAAATAATGATTACTAAATCAAGATGGGGGCATTTTACATTCGCGTTAACTGGAGTTAATTTGTTTCTATCGTTACTATTTAAGTGGCGCTAGCCGATAGTTGGCCAGCCTATAAATCAGTGTGTATGCACTTACAAAAATAACTACATTAAACAAAATAGCAGATTATTATCACAAAGTGTCTTTCTAAAGTTTGTCAAAAAGGTAAACACAATTATATAATCCTTGCATAATCAGCGTCCATTTTATGAACAGAACACTGCCCCTGGTAGAAAATTCAAATCAAGTAATACGAACTTATGTATGTGAAAATACTTGAGTTTAATATATAAAATGAGATGATATAAATATAAAACAATAGGAAGGTTAAATTGGTCTGATATGACATGAATACTAAAAAAAAGTGAATAAAAATCTTTGTATATTATTTTCGTTTTGAAAATGAAATTCAGCAGTCTTCTTCACAACCAAATATTTGTTTCTAATTAATATTACTTACTTCTTCGCTGTTTTCTTCTTTATAACAAGGAAAAATGTGAATTACTTTTTGTATTTGCTTCATATTAGACCAATTTAACTACCCTAAGTATTTTATACTTATACCATTCTATTTTGCATTTTTTAGATAGTTTCGTATTTTTGCGTATGATCGACTTTTTTTGTCAGTGATAACAGACCTGTTAAGCATAGAGAACAGATCTGTAATTGACTCAAGAACTAACAATAAGAATAAGTTACATGTATTCCAACGACGTGCAGCGTCACAAAAGGTACAGGGAAAGGTATCGAGGGAATCCAAGTTCCGTTAAGCCATACAAACCGTATTATTATGGTTGCTTACTCATACTGTCGTCCCTCCTGTCCCGTCGTCCACTACGGATTACGAGGAAAGAACGTGGACGCACACCGATTTCCAGGAAATTCACTTTCACCAGACCTTGTTCTCGAGTGACTCGTGCCATTAGCTTCTTTATCGAACGATCCTAGGCCAGCAGCGTTCCTTTTTTTCATTTTTCCTGTCTCCTGCGTTTCTGTTCGTTCCATTATGAGAACGAAACCACAATGTACCACGCGTAAAATGACCGTTGGTAGATCGCGGGAGATACAACGAATGTTAAAGGGATGTTTCGAAGATTTAGAAAGATAATGTTTAGAAGACTAAACAAAATAACAATTTTTAATTTCGACACCTGATTGTGCGTCCTTTAAATTCAAGTATATTGTAGCTGTAAAATTTCTTGGTTTTTTACAAATATTTAAAGCGAAAGAGTTGCGTCTCACACGGTAATTGTCTTCACACATATTCTTAAACTGCATGAAATTTTTCAAGCAGTGAACCTTTAAAAGTGTAAAAAGTAACTTTTTCACTGTTTTAAATTTCGTAAAGGTTAGTAAATTTAAAAAAACTCAAGATATTAGAGGTTCATTGCCTGCGGAGAAGTATATTCTATCATTTAAAAAAAAAAAGTTCATTCAAATTAATCAATTAGTTTCTGAGATATTTGTTCCTTCAGTTTGAAAAATGATATTTCGAGAAATAACACGTTTAAAGCTCGTATACAACAGTTAGAACATTCATTATTATTTTTTTCCTTTTTTCAATAGTATATCTTTACAGCAGATCATGAAATATTAATCGTTATTAGTTCGTTACTACGTATTGGTTCGTACACCGATCGAGTTGCTTTTAAAACATTATCATTCAGTGATGGAGTATAATTAAAAGGCTCAAGTTTAGTTCAATGAAATTTTCGAAACATCGTATCATCCCGCGGGAAATAAGTTCGTACGGTGGCTGCCGCTTGAAAGCTTTTAACGTTGTTAATTTTTATTTAATTATATATATTTTTCAAACATTAGAGAAGTGACAAATGTGAAAAGAAAAAATTGATTTTTTGAAAGTTCTAGACCAGAACCCCCCATTAACTCAACGATTAGGTTATGTGCGCGATCGTAAATTAGAATGATTAGGGGAAAAAACGAAAGTATTTGATTTCACTGCAGTCTGGAAATACCGTGTTTCGTGTGTACGACAGTTATTACATAACCGTCGTCAATAGCATGAACATTAGTCAAGAGAGTACTTCATCCTTGTCTTATTCGTGGATTCGAGGAATTAAAATTAAGAGTACTATTCCACTCTCTTCTTCTTTTTTCCCTTTTTCTTATTTATTTAGTTAAAACAAGTATAAAATTTTATATTTAGGTGTAATATTTTATGATTTTCTTAAAATATTTTGTAAATATTGTTGAAATACTTTCAAATGTTTAACAGAATTGTAGGATTGTTAATGTTATAATTTTCTACAGCAGCTGATATCTAGATATCAATGACGAGTTAATTTATCGCTTATTTCTGCTTTAGAAAATTATATTGTATTTTGATCATTTTATCGTTAAGTTTATCGTAGTTCGCGGTTAAATTAAACTGAGTGTAATTCAATTTCTATATTTAAGTTTCAATTAACGACGCTTAAACCGCGTAACCTGGAAACAGTTACATACTGCATTTTCTGTTAAAAAGAAGTGTCAACAACGATAATACCGAAAACGAAATCTATTGTAAATTCTTGAGACGACACTAGAGTACCTCTGTTTAAACATGTACATGAGGACAGTGGTATCGCAAATAACGAACAAGAATATTGTAAATTTCTAGTAATCATAATTCATTGAAGTATTTCCCTCTCCTTAATTATAGTACTTGATCGTCCATTATAAATTATATTTGAACTATTTTAATCGATATAACAATAAATAAATCTATTGACAGAGTTAAAATAATAAACCAGTCATCGATAAAAATTCTGAGTTGTCATTGCGTTGTCTAAGAAATTTTATTTATTTAAAACTTATTTTTCTTTATTTTCTATGTAACAATTACCAAACAGAACATGAAAGGGCGATGAGATGAATCTTGCTGTTCCTAATCCCTAGTCTCCTATCAGTAATTCTTTTTCGAAATGATCACACTCACGAACTATCGTTGAAAGAAAATTCAAACTAATGACTTCCAGCGAAGTCGCTAACGGGCAATTTTGATAATTGACGCGATTATAAATAATCGGACCGATAACTACAATGAGAAGCCTCTTCTATTCACCTCTTCAACGTAATCGCTAGGATGACGGTCGTTGGTCGTCAGCGACGATCATCGTTTAATCGAACATTTGCACTGGTAGTTTATCGAAACACCGCGAGATTCCATTAACTAATTGCTTCGTTAAAACGGGCCGCGAATAATCGTCGCTGTTCGCTGCCTCGAGCACAGTCATTGCATAACGGTACTCGTTAACCCTTCGATTCCTATAAGCACCTACAGGTGCCACGCGTTATATCTAGCCTGTGAGGTAAACAAATTTAAACTGTTCAAGATCCAACGTACCTTAATGAGTAATTTAGTTGTTAATATCAAGTTAGAAAGAAATGAAGTACATATATTCAGTGGGTAACGAAAGTATTCGAACATTAGAACCTATAATCTTGATGTTTGTGTCTGTATTTGGAATAAACACAGATGAAACAAAAGTAGTGTTCTGCAATATGTTAATATGCTATATATAGACGCCGGAGTACAACAAATTTTTGCTTTAATAGAAACCACTGTTTTCAGAGCAAATTTTGAGGTAACATGAATATTTGAACACCATATAAAATTTAGTTAAAAGATTAAAATAATACATTATAAAAAAATGTTAATGTTTAGTTGGATTGTGTGTCTGTTCAACAACGTGTTTTACATTTTAAGTACTTTGACGATTAAATACGTGCACCCTCTTTTTATCTTCTTTTAGACGATTTTAACATTCGTTTTGGGTAATTATTTTATTATTTGTTTACAAATTTCATTACCAAATTCATATCAATTTCACGTAAGTAAATATTTATATGTAAACAGATTATAAATATAATTTATTATCTTGAATTTGTAATGTATCCAAAGATTACTGTGAAATTAAAATGCATTTTTGGTTGTTTTTATCCATATTATATCGATTTCAATGAGTAAATTGAACAAAAATGCATTTTAACTTTATAGCAGTCTTTGGATACATTACAAATTCAAGATAATAAATTATATTTAAAAGTATTTTACACTTACATGTTTACTTATGTGAAATGAATTTAGCCATAAAATTTGTAAATAATAAAATAAATACCAAAGAATGTTAAAATCGTCCAAAAGGAAATGAAAAAGTCTGTATGTCATAAGCAAACAATAATGCTTAAAATGTCAAATTGCTTCAAACATGTTATTGGATAAGTATACTATTCGATTAAACATTAGGTTTTCAAAAAAAAATTATTATTTTAATCTTTTAACTGAATTTTGGATACGTGGCGTTTGAATCCTTATGTCACCTCAAAATTCGCTCCTTTTTAATATTTTTAAATATATTCAAACAATGGTTTGTACTGAAGCAAAAATTTGTTATGCTTTGGCGTCCATGTACAGCATAGTAATATACTGCAAAACATTTTTCTGTTTAATCTATGTTTATTCTACATATAGAGCACAGAAGTCAAGATTATACTAATGTTCGAATACTTCCGTTACTCACTGTAGGCCAATACGCTGTTTTCTGTATATATATAGTAGACAAAAAATATACAAAAACTTAAATAGTTCATGTGAAAGATTTACAGTATCCCATGAAATTGAACAAATATTTTCCTTACAAATTTTCTACACTTTAGTGTACAGTTGCTCCAAAAAGTATTCGTACACTACATTACAAGGAAATTCACTGAATCCTGAAATTCTGATTTCAATGAAAGTTTGTGTATACATGGAATACCACGTCACGCATCAAGTGATCATCACACATGATGATCTTTTTTGTCCACAGGAAATCTTTTTGAAGGTGTGAAAATAATCCTCATAGTTTTCATGGTTCATCATGCTTTGAATACAAGTTTCTTTAGGACAAAGCATTGAAAATTAGTGATAAAGTAAAAATTAAACAATCAAATAGTTTCTTCTATCTGAAAGGTTTTGTTTTATCACGCACTATTACAAAGTTATGTTCAAAAGATGAGAAAAAGCACTGGAACTCTTAACGAAGACCTTACCTCCTTAAAGTGGTATTTCGATAACCAAAAGATTAATCCATACATGTACAATTACGCTCTACATACTCACAACGTTTCATTAAAAACGTTCACTGAAATCAGAGTTTCACGGTTAGATGAATTTATTTGTCATAGAGTGTATGCATACTGTTTGATGTCATTGTATCCGTCATAACTGTATCTGTAATAAATTTCATGATTCTGTTATACGTTCCGATGAATAAATATAAAAAGCAACACCACTCCCTCAGAATCTGTCTAATTTTCAGTGACAAATATGTTAACGTCCATAAAATATCTAAGAACCTCATATTTTGTCGACATTTTAAATCTAATAAATGGAGACTTTTATAATTGAATGTATGCGAATGTATTGCGCGATCGATTGTCAAACGAACCAGCTAAAGCTCGTGGTTAACCTTTCGGAGGATTATTCTGGACTCACCTGAGGGGCTCGCTGACAGAACTCCTCCTCCGTGAGGGAAGCCAATGTGGTACCGTCGACGTTGAAACTCTCCAGTGGCACCGAGGGCAGCTGCAACTGCCTTCTGGCCCATTGGATCCAGGCTGCTACGTCCGCCGCACTCCAACGTCGTGGTTCTAAAGTTACAAACAATTATTTCAAATCTTGAATTGAATGTATTGTTAATTTTATTAAAACGTTATACGAGCCTAATAGTTATCATTATTTGTCCCAGCAGATTCTTTTTACTTTTGTGAATTATTATTCATTAAAAATTTTATCTTAACATCTATTCCTTTTTGCTATTACCACTACCACTAAAATTGTAAATCGATCTTTATACATTGTACCGTGGGTAAAGTTAATTTTACCAGGATAATTGTAGGCTCACCCACTGTCAATTATATCCGTTACGTAATTATATCCTTATATACACAGCAGACTCGTATAACACGGTTAATACGTTATGCGATGTATGAATTTGCGTTGCAGGAAATCATGCTGTACGTGAATTTTTCTCATATAACGCAAATATTCTAAAGTCACATGCTTGGAATGATTGTTGCCGTACCAATTTTTATTTTCTGTGTTTTAAAATAGGACAGCCTTTTATAAATAAGTTACATATGTACGCTGTTAGTTTAAAAAGAACATGTGTAACAAAAATATGTTTATTCAATAAAAATTTTAACAAAACAAATAATTATACAAATTTATTGTGCATTTATTAGAATTAGTTTAAGAAACTGAAAAATACTTTCGAAACCTCGATCATTAGTTACTGTTCAAAATTGCGTTCCAACGTCTTCGTTTCGACGTCTTTGGAATTAAGTACTAAAAACAGTTATAAAACAGAAGTCGGTATCGACAAGGGTTAGCAATCTAATGTTAGACTAGAGCAGATTTGATTTCTAAATGCGGGGAATTCTTGTATTTTATTATCTATTCAGCGCGTTATACGAGGAATCTCGTTAGATGAAATTCGCAATATCTTCGGCGCGTTATAGGTATTCACGTTGTAAGAACTCACATTATACGACAGTCTACTGTATTTTAAATAAGTATCATAAAACGTGTATAAAGCTACTTAATTAAAAAAAGGAACATCTAACATTGTATTCTCTGTGTTAATTATTATCTCAACAATTTTTATTAATTTTTAAATCGCGCACTATTACAGGAGGACAAGTCGGAAGTTACGCTTAATCTTATATTTATAATTCCTAAATTATTTTTTTCTTCCGACAGTAAATTGTGATTGCTTCTATTAAATCAATTTACAATGCATTATTACAACAGCTTTTACAACTAAAGTTTCGTATATTACACTGTGGAACAAATTTAAACTTTTTTTCTGTTTTGCAATATGTATTGGGTGATAGTTGTAGGGCTAAGCTACCCAAACAAGAATCCGGAAGTAGAATTGCTCTATCACCCTCAGTTTTCAAAAAACACGAATTTTTGTAAAAAAAAAGTAGATCTTGAGCAAAAATGAAGTATTGCGTCAAAACTAAAAATGTTAGACAGGTCTAACTCAGCCTAAAAGATAGAGGAGAGATTCCTGAATATGCCAGTCTGAATAGTTATAATTTGTTAAGCTTTTACTTAGTTATAAATAACAGTCAAAGTTTAAAAAAGCGCGGAAATTCGTATTTTTCTGATATTTTCCCCGATATTTTTACATATTTACGAATAGTTCGACGTCTAGCATAAAAATACTACATAGCATCGGATTCTGTAGACTTTTCTGAAGTAGACAACATTCAACAGAAATGGTAAAGCGACTTCGAAGTCGAACAGTTCGAGGAAAGATTCGTCTGCAACGCAGACACGACATTTTGCCGCCATGCGGCCCATCGCTCGCTTGTCTGCCGAACCGCTGCTGCAGCAGTGCCGTAGCTACGCGTGAGCAGTCGTCACACCGATCAAATAGTACACTAGTTCGATAACTTTGTGTGCGTAATGTTAAATTTTTTTTTAACATTCTAATAAATTCTAATAAATATTATAGGCTAAAACAATCCCGGCCGAGCCCTCAAAATTTATAGGAAAGATTATAAATGAAAAAAGGAAAAGAAAGAAGAGTGAATAAAATAATAAATATACGTGTATTTAATAAAACTAAAACGACACAAACGAACACAAAATAACAAATTACGCTTATACTTCGCAAACTACGCGTATGCTTCGTAAACTACGCAGTTCTTCGCTCTACGCTGGCTACTTCGCTTCTCACTTCACCGTCCAATACTTTCTCCCTTCGTCGTCTAATACTTTCTGCCTTCGTCGTCTAATACTTTCTGCCCCCGCGCTCGCATTCTCCCCGTAATATATTCTTCCAAACACTCGTTTCCTTTCATTATAATTGTCAACCTTTGTCACTCTACGCATTCGATCACGACTACCCAGAATTTCTCAGTCGCACTGTTTTCTCAAGTTCTCATCTTTCACGCCTTAGAAACATTCGAGCCCAAACATTCTGCGTTCACGCGACAATCGCCCAACTGAAGTACTCCTCTGAGCTTTCCAGCCTCGCATCCGCTCGATCACATTACTACAATATTAATGCATTCTTAATAGTAATTATCAAATTATGAGAATACTTTTTAATTTACTTCGGTTAACAAAAATTTCAACAAAAATATTGGTTTGATTAAAAACGAACACGGCATGCAGAAACCAAACACAAAACACTTAAGAATCTAGTAGACGATAAAGAAGCAAAGCATAAGCGACAAGCAAACAGGAAACCTTTATAGACTCGTTGGTATCGGAAATGTTACAGGTAATTTTTAACTCTATATACCTCAAATTCTTTTACAACTGAGCATGTTTTTAATCAAACCAATATTTTTGTTGAAATTTTTGTTAACCGAAGTAAATTAAAAAGTATTCTCATAATTTGGTCATTACTATTAAGACGGTATTAATATTTATTAGAATTTATTAGAATGTTAGAAAAAATTTAACATTACGCACAGAAAGTTATTGAACTAGTGTAGTATGTGATCGGTGTGACGACTGCTCACGCGTAGCTACGGCACTGCTGCAGCAGCGGTTCGGCAGACAAGCGAGCGATGGGCCGCATGGCGGCAAAATGTCGTGTCTGCGTTGCCGACGAATCTTTCCTCGAACTGTTCGACTTCGAAGTCGCTTTACCATTTCTGTTGCATGGTTTCTACTTCAGAAAAGTCTACAGAATCCGATGCTATGTAGTATTTTTATGCTAGACATCGAACTATTCGTAAATATGAGAAAATATCGGAGAAAATATCAGAAAATTACGAATTTCGGCGCTTTTTTAAACTTTGACTGTTATTTATAACTAAGTAAAAGCTTAAAAAATTATAACTATTCACACTGGCATATTCAAGAATCTCTTCTCTATCTTTTGAGCCGAGTTAGACCTGTATAACGATTTTAGTTTCGACGCAATACCTCATTTTTGCTCAAGATCTACTTTTTTTTTTACAAAAATTCGTGTTTTTTTGAAAACTGAAGGTGATAGAGCAATTCTACTTCCGGATTCTTGTTTGGGTAGCTGAGTCCTACAACTATCACGTAGTGATTATAAGAAAACAAAAATCGTGTTGAACAGTGTTATTTGATGTAACAACGAAATTTCTGGTAGACGGGGTTAGTGGAGCGCGCTCTATAAATAAGCAAGTTAGGTTAATTTCAATTTCACCTTCGAACTTTCTAACACCCGATCGAGTAGTGCTTCATATTATCGGCCCTTCCCCGCGCCTTCCGTAATTGTTAACAGAAAACGAAACCTTAATAATTGAGCGAATTCATTTTCCCGCAACGCGTCATCGTATTATGAAAAAGCCATCGAAAAACGTTAGAAAAAGAAATGTGACGGAAGCGCTTGGGACGACCTTGAGAGGTACCTCGAAATTTCGTAACCGCTCGTGAAAGCACGATGTGACTCCGTAACTTATTCCGCGCATGATGTCATACGACCAACTAATAGTCGAACCGGTCACTCCTACGACCAGGAAGAGATAACGTTGAACGTGTGTCCCCGGCAAGGTAGCGAAAAGGTTCAACAGTCTAATGGGTGCCCACGTAGTGGCAGTGATACCTTCTTATTACCCATCGGCGCCATATCTATTTCTTATATTTATTGATTTATTGCTAGACCACGAATTCTTGCAGACGTGACCTAAGGAATCGAGTTTAAACGAAGGCTTGTTTTACTCTTTGAATATTATGTAATAGAATAGTAATTTAATGTTTTTAATATATTCCACTATTTTTAAATATAATGCAGTACGATTCTCTATGATGCTAATTAAAAATGGCGCCATTGGCCACGTATAACGCAATCAACCTGTTTACTACAGCAACTTTGTACCAATGATAACGATATATAGAAAATGCACATCTCGTACCCAGCGAGCGTCAAACGTTAGGTGATTCGAAAATCACAGTTCTGCATTAACTCTTGTCCAGTAGGGAAGGGCGGTTTAAAGACCAGCAAAAAACGATGCCGATGGGACTTAACCCTGCAATGGCACACTACTTTTCAGCTTACCAAACTGAGGTCACCGAGGTCTATCAAATCACTGTGATTTCCCACATGTTTAGCACATGTAAAAAGCTCTGAAAAAATTCAGTGAAATATTCTCAGGCGTGTGGCTTAAGACAATAATATTTGAATGTTTAAAAGGAGTTAAGGAAGCTTCATATTTACCATTATTATTTTGGGACACAGTAATGAAAATCAGTTTCTTGGTTGGGGTCATGAAATGGCTCAGTGTGTTATTGCAGGGTTAACTTTAAGTGACTCTGGGAGCGATTAAATTTTAATTTCAGTTACTCCACATATAAAATAAAAGAGGTTTGCGTTTATCTTAAAACGAAATAAAATGTATAATATTTGCTGTCACGTTGGAAAACCCTATTTATTTAGGTGTAACTTCTAATCTCGCGTTATACAGAGTCCTTACTGTGACATTATATACGAAGGGAAGGTATCGCTTAAAAGAGGTATTATTGTATTTAGTAATTAACACGAAACAGTATTGAAAAAGAATACCACTTACCAGGGTGGATACCAAGCGCAACGCAGGTATTGTCAAAGTCCTTCTGAAGCTGCTGAATGGCCAAACTGAGCACCGGCTCGATCTGTTCTCTGGTCAGGTCGCCGACGCATTCGCCGGCTTCCATATCTTCCACGAACCCGGTCCCGACACTGCCCAGATCCACGGGTCTCAGATTGTACTTCCTTTGAAAGCTGGTATCCCTCAAAACCTCCCTCAGCAGCTGATGATCGCTCTTTTGCCCGTTCTTGAACAGCTCCTCCTCCTTCTGCAGGGGATTCCTGATCTCGTCCTGTAATCTCTCGAGTTTCAGAACATTTGTTTTCGCGGCCTCTGTAAAATCCTTCTTGGTCCCTTTGAACAACAAGCTTCTTAGCGGTGAACCGTTCTCGAGTTCCACGCGATCGGGCGAGGAAGAAGTGGTGCTCGACGAGGAGGAGGTGGACGATGACAACGGCGAAGAGGAGTTGTTGTTGTTGTTGCTGTTATTGTTGCTGCTGCTATCGCTACTGCTATTGTTATTGCTGTTACTGTTGCTGCTACCGCAGCTGGACCGAGGCTCCTCCTTGAAGAGAATCTCCTTCAGCAACGGATGCCCTTGCACTGCAGTATCCTCTTTCTTCGCGAAAAAGTCCGCGTCAAGGCTATTGTAAATGTCCTCCTCCGTTCTGGGTGGCGTGCACGGTACTGTGCAGTCGGTTGAATCCTCCCTGTAGCCCAGACTCTCAGCCAAGAGTCTAAAATCGAGGTTGCCGAGGATACGTGTTATTAGAAGATTAATACTGCGAGTTGTTTATCGTTAGATCAAAGTTCGAATTAAATAGACTTTTGCGACAACCTGACACCCCGAATAGGAATAGTTAGCGAAAGTTTACATTGTTACTTTGATTGTAATTACCGAAGCACTACCAATAAATGCGACACTTTTTTGTTTAGGGCAAGAACGGGAGAGCTAAACGTCCTACCTAATTCTACTATAGTTTGAAACATTTTAAAGATCAGTTATTTTGCTGTAAGAATGCATAGTATCGATGAGTTTCTGTTGCGTTTACCTGCTTCACTTTTAACTTTCTTAGAAAGTACATTTTATCCCATTCATCAGTTGGTGGCATTGAATGTAACAGTGTAACAAAATAAAGAAATATTGGTTTTTTATAGCTTCTTTCATTTTTTTTCTATGCTAACGCAACTTTGTTACACGTTCAAACACATTTCCAATAATTTTAAATAAACCTTAAAAGTTTAAACTTGCCAGATAATGCACTGTGACGAGGTTATGCTATTGCGACAACGTGACACCTATGTCATGCGTATGCACCTTGTGTTGCTAGTAGGTGTCCCATTCATAAATTTGACAACAGCATTAAAAATTTAACTCGTTTAATTACTATAATTTAAATTATTATATGATTATATTAATTTAAATTCTTGAAGAAATATCCGATCGAATGCAATAAATGAAAACTGAATCAAATGTGTAACGGTACTTCATATAACATGTTACAACGAAAAAGGAAGTGTTACTTTCAAGCAGAAAGAAAATTAATTGTCTGACAGCAGTTTCAAATTAGGTGTGATTAAATATACAATAATGTAGGTAGAAAACAAGTATAATTTCATTATGTAGAAAGATTCGCAATTTTTGAGATAATTGTAACGTCCCATTTATAGTAGATCTCCCCTAACACAAAATACTATGAAAAGTTAGAGAAAAGACCTTCGGTAAGATCGCAGAAAAATACGGAACGAATGCTTTCATTCTTGAGGTAATTGTTAACTTTCAGCGGGTCAAATCATACGAAAGGATCGCTTAACAAAACAATAAATAAAAAGATACAGAAGGTATAGCAATCCCTTTTTTCCTCTCTGTAATACCAACGACCCTCTGTAAGAACTTGATAATAATTCATGTGTTTTATTGAAAAAGTTTTCGATAATCAGGTTAACCTTGGAACAAGCAATAGAGGGAACAAACTTTACCTGGACTCTTGCAAGATGGCCAACAAGTCAAGGCTCTTTTCTCTTTTGACAGGCTGTTTCGTGGGTGGCTCCGGGCTGGTAGGATAAAATTGCGCGCTTTGAGGACTTCTGGGCACGTAGTAAGGGCTCGTAGGATATCCCGGGGAGCCTTCGTGCGAGTAGTTAGAGGATAGTTCACCAGCAGGGTATGCTGGACTCAAGTAACTGGTGGTTGGCGAGCCTGGACGCGGCGATTGGGCCTCCTGCTTAATTTGCGCTAGTTTCAACGTGCTCTGCGCGTTCGCCGCGGCATAATCGTCCGAAAGAAGGGACAAGTCGAACTGGAATGTACTGTAATCAAACGATGGCGAATAGCCGGCTGCGGTAGGTACTGTCTGTGGCATCTGAAACAAAAGTTCCGAAGGTTGATCTGTTTGCTCGTCGACACCTAGTTCCGGACAGTATCTATACTTTTCAAACAAAACACTCTATGAACTCAGTAATCGAAAAACGGGATGAGAGTATCACCCGACATTTACGTGTTTAAAGTCAAAAATATCGATTGTTTAAAGCAGATTATATTGGCTAAAAAATAAGAAACGTGAATCGCGTTATCATACGTATTGGTGAATACTTTCTCAAATAACGAAAACAGACATATAATTTACAATAGGAAATCATTCGTCTAAGTGAGATCTAAAAATCTTAACTTGGTATAATGGAACTCAGTAGCTATGGTTATCGTTAGAGCATTAGACGCAGACCAAGATTGAATTCAGTGTTCAATGTATCAAGGATGGGCCCATGAAACTTATGCTAACATCCAAGACTGCTCAGACACCTATATTCGTAACCATTTTGAATTATTTTGAAACTACGCCACATTTATATTAGTTTTTGTGCTATATTCGGTACTATGTGCCACTTATTGTTTTCTGAGAATCATACACGGAATAATAATGTTGTTTTCAGCTTTTTAGAATCATAACAATGTAGACAGTTTTGTTTTATTATTTTAATTACTTATATTATTGACATTTGTGCATCAAGAAATAAATGTATATCTTATATTTTTCTGTTTATTTAAAAAACACCTTAACTGTCCGTTACTACTTCCGAGTAACTTCCCTTACTTGATATTTCTTCTTTTTCTCGAAATAAAACTTCATCCTCTTATAAATTTATACGAGCACATCGTTGGCGAGCGCGATTTCGTATTTGTATCAAAATGATCATGACGTTAACGTTCGAATTAGACAGGTGACGGAACGATATCGCGACCTCAGCCGTTTACCGAGTCCCTCTTATAATTAGATGAGCACGGAGATCGCCCTGAGCCATAAGTGACTTACGGAGCGTAGCAAACTGACGCGAGTTCAACCGCGGAACAGACAATAAACACGCGGGAAGATAAATGAAGGCATGGTCCGAAGACTCGAGAAGAGAGCATGGAAGAAAGTGTATCATTTCGGCTGGATCAGTGTTTCCCAACCTTTCTGTAATAGTCGGGGAATAACTTACATTCTCCGCAACTGTTTCAGAACATCGTTCAAACCTAAAGTTGCGTCTACATTGAAGCAACATTGAGAAACATTTTGTTAATGTTCCAATTTTCTTAAAAAAAGTAGACTAAGTGATTCTATAAGTTCCCAATGCTGAAAACGTTTTCGAATACGCTTTCGCACCAACAAGAAGCGACAGAATATTGCTGGATGTTGCTTCAGTGTAGACGTAGCTTAATTTAATAAAAAGATATTCAATTGTTTCATTTCATGTGGCGATTACACTTGCGTTTCTTTTACTTAGAAAAGGTTAGTGTTGTCCACGTTACAATAAAATATAAAAGAGTAGGCAATATATATATATAAACAGAAGGCTGAAAAGAAATAAATTAGAAATGAAAGTGTACGCATAAGATAATCACCTTTATAAAATGTTCGATCGTAAATACAGTACGCGAATTGAAAGAAGGATAACAAATAGGCTGCAGATTTTTATGCATTTATGCATAAGATTCAAATGCATATGATGCGCAGAAGTGATGTACAGAATATCGAAGATTAATTGCAAGTTATGAAGTTTGCAAAATGAAACGAATCTCTATTTCAATTGCGTTTTTTTGCATACCGCTGCAAAGGTTCGAAGTTGCATAAAAATCCGTAGCCTAGTAATAAAATTTGCGTAATGTGAGTTATCGATAGTAACGCGAGTTATCGCAATTTCTGCGAGGTCAGTCGATCGAGCGGCGGTTCACAGGATCAAAGGATTCTGTTGTTTGAGTATTGGTCGCGAAAACAGCCTCGGCTTCGCGATCTCATGCCTAATAATAAATATCTGCCTCGGTTTCCTTGTAAATAATCTTTTAACGACTCGACTATTATCTTGGCAGGGGTCGGAAAGAAAGCAGAGAAACGCGTAAAAATGGCGTACGGGGTGAAAGGAGCCCTATTGGCGCGCCTAAACGAAGCGAAAGGGAGGGAAAGGAGAGGAAACGAAACGAAACACTTTCCCCGACGCGGTGTGTGCACCTTAAGGGCCCATTTATCTTTCCGTGTGTTTATTGCCCGTCGTGTGTTTGACCTCGCATCAGTTTGTTACGCTTTGTAAGCCCATTACAACGTTCCCAGTGCATCCTCCGTATGCTCTCAGGCGGGGTCGCGTCTGACATTTTGACGTAGTGCCCCGCAAAGGCCGACGCGAAATAAACGATTATACCCATACACGAGGCCGCGGATTTGCACGCTTACCCTCTATATAACCACGTAGAGACACAATGCAACGTCCACGGTGTGTGCACCGCGCACGTACACTTTTGTCCATAAGTCACCGACCACTGCTTGCAAATTTTCAACAAAATACTTATCGCGTTAGGCTTTGGATAAGCTCTTAAGCAGAGAGTGCAATTTGACCCTATAAAATTCCTAAGGAGGGAGATGGTAGAGTCGACGGGTCGAATGATTTTTAATTTCAACTACTTCCTTTGTATTGATAAAAAAAAAATATATATATTTATGTACACTTGTAAGTTTGATGTTTAGAAATCATTATTGCATCTTTGAAACTTTATTTCAACATTCTCTGAGTTTTGCAAAGCCGATTCGTGGTTCAGAATTCGCAATCAGTACTAGAGTCAGCCCTGCAATGGCACATTATTTTTTCAGTTTATCGCATCTTACGCTAAGGTCTATCAAGAGATGCAACAAATTTTGGAAAATTTTCACTGTACTTTTTAAGACTATGAAATTTTATTATTCAGAGAAAGTTAAAAAAGTTTCATATTTACAATTATTTTACCGTATAGCGATGAAAATCAGCGTTTGCAGCCGCGGAAGACTCACTGTGCCATTGCAAGATTAATATTTATACCGTTGTAACATAAATAATCTTTTCTAAACTATTCTGTAATCTAAATATACTGAGTGTCCAATAATTTTATGGACGGGAGTGTACATTGCGCACAGGCTAGTACAGCGAGGTTGGAAGGGATGGAAGGGAGCAAGAGAGATGAGGTTCTCTAGGAAAAGAGATATGGAGAGGCACAAAAGAGAATCGCTTAGTTCTTGACTTCTCTTAGTCTCCTGCGAGCCAGTCTCCTGTGCTGATGAACGATGGAATTCCTGAACGTTTCCTCCGGGAATGGGCTGTTTTAACCTTTCTCCGACCATGGTATTCACTTTTTCGCATGGACGTGCTTAAACTTTCGCAAATTGACAGCTCCTATAAGAGCAAATTTGATGGTCTATGTGTAAAATAGATTCTACCATCTCATTATGATACACGATTACATTGTTTATATCATTACAGTAGAACCCCTCATATATGAACTGTTAGAGAGACAAATATGTTTAAGAAAGAGAATCTTCGAATAATAGAATAATTACGTTTTCTTATGCTAAACTTCATTTACTTAAATGAATATTGAGAAGGTTAACAGATCGTTTAAATACTTGTGTATCCTATTTTTTCACGGTTAAATTTTATTATTTTGTAAGAGCAAATAATCAATTGCTACATTACACTTTGTTTGATTGGTAGAATAGATGGATACAATATTCAGATAATGGAAGTTCGGAAAAGCAAGGTTCTACTGTGCTACATTTATATGTGATTAGTCTACAATGCGGGACATAAGTATTGGCATACTTGACCAAAACATTGTCGATCCTTGAACTGTTGTAATTCCATGGAAAGTTAGAACTATTATAATCCCTCGATAAATAAAGGTAGTTTTAGCGTGAAAATGTGTTGTAATTCGAATGACTCCCAAAACCTTTAAAAAACTTTTAAGAAACTAGAATCACCATGAATTTAAAAATTAAAACTTCCTCCTTATAGTAACCCTGAATCTAAGTGAAATGAAACGATAAAAAAAATTATACATCAACCTTTAAGAGGGTCACTATAAAAAGGAAGTTTGAATTTTCAAATTTATAGATTTCTGTTGCTTAAGAAATTTTTGGAACTTTCGGAAGCCCTTTGAATTTGAACAATATTGAAAGACTGAACCACCTTTATTTTCTTACAGATATTTCAATATTACATCTTCAAGAAAATTTAGCGTAGGAACATGAACATGTTCGACTGTGTTTGCAGTGTTTTTATCATTAGAAGTGATATTGGTTGACTTAATATTGTTTTAAGCTTCCTATGCTCTTTTCAGCATTGATATATCCTGAATTACAGTAGTTAAAATCGTTATTCCAAACGGACTTTAATGGCCGGTCTATAGGTTTCTTTCGTGAAAATTTTCCCCGCCACCAAACCTGAGGAATTTACCACAAAATCGTCTACACCACGACAAGTTTTTATGGCTTCCTTCTTGGTTTCCTGTTATCTCCTTGGCCTTTCCTAAGGACCAGCCATTGACGTCACTGCACCGACTCTGACCAACGGTGCAGCTGCATTCTCTCTTTCTCTCCTCTCCTCTCCTTTCCACTCCTCTACTGTATATTACACGCGAATTCCAAGCGAGTCACGATCCGACCTCATCATTTTCGAGAAATCGACACCTTTCCAGTATGATCGGTGGCCACAAAAACGCGAGCCATTGCTGGATCACGATTTAAAAGCTCCGCAGATCTGCACACAATGTTTCTCCTCGCTATAATTAATTCTGTTTGAGAGGCAACTTTTTCTGTGCGGGAAGCTGGTATCTCTTGCAGCAGAGAGAGAGAGAGCTATACGATAAAATGTCATCTTAATGGCTCGCGCTTGGCCATGAATCCACTCGTGGGAGTGTTTTTTGCACCATTTCGCCTGCGATATTAATTAGAATGGTTGTTACGTTGAAACGCTTGATATAATTGGGGGAAAAAGGTAGCAGAAGACATTGTATATCTATGAGTATCTGTTTGTTTTTAATAATAAATAAGGATGTGGGATTTTAGAATCGGAAACTGACAAAACGCGAGTTCCTGTAACGCCCCGATAATATGGCGACTACTGTTTTCATATAACACGATTCCTCGCACAGTACACTAAATAATAAAATACAGGGATTCCCCGTTTTAAAAAATTAAATCTGTTCTAGTTGAGTATTACACTATTTTTTCTATTGTTACCGACTTCCGTTTCATAATTGTTTTGAGTACCTAATTCCACGGAAACGAAGACGTTGTGACGTAATTTTGGACAATGACTAATGATCAAGATTATAAAAGTATTTTCCAATATTTTAAACTAATTATAAATGCACAATAAATATAATTACTTCTTTTGTTGAACTTATGTGAAATAAACAAGTTTTTATTACACACGTTTTTTTTAAACTACGTATATGTAACCTATGCATAAAAAAAGTTGTCCTATTTTAAAATATAAAAGATAAAATTTGATACGGCAATACTTCAAATGTTACTTTACATTATTCGTATTATGCGACGAAAAATCCTAGTACAACACGATTTCCTACAACGAGAATTTGTACAACACGTTATGCCGCGTCCACATTGAAGAGAACAGTTCGCGAGCAGCTCGCGAACAGCACACGAATTGCTCGCGAGCTGTTCACCAACGGAAACTGCAGCATATCCAGACTGGAGCTCGCGGACACTTCGCGAAGAATTACAAGCTTGTTCACTTTGAATTCCTGAGCAGTTCGTTATTAATTTTTGCCACATATGGACGTCAATGTACAGACTTTAAAAATGTCAGAACAAGATCTACTACTCGCAGCATCTGCATATTGTATAATAAAAACAAATAATGATAGAAAAAAAAGAGAGCGTCGATGTTGGCAAAGACAATTGTTTACAACAAATTATTACAAAATGAAAATGGATTTAAAAATTTTAGCAGAATGTCATACGAATACTGTGAAAAATGCTTGGTAGAAACTGACGACAATTGAGAGCTACTCGAATTCCATAAAATTATGTTACGAAGGCGTCCAGACACGCTTCGAGCTCGCGAACAGTTTCTTTGATGTACCGCTTCCTGAGCGGCCAGTGTTCGCTGTTCGCTGCTCGCTGTTCGCGAGCTGTGCTCGCCAGCAGTGTGGACGCGGCATTATACAGAATTCTCTACTGTACATATATACATTACAGGTAAAGTTGAGAGAGTGGGTAAACCTAGAATCATCCTGAAAACTTAGTTTTATCCACAATACGATAAATAAATATAGGTTAACGAATATTCCTCCAGTTGTAATGATAGAAAGGAAGAATGTTAGAACAAAATCTTTAATGGAAAATGGTTTACAAAAATAAAAAGAATCAGTTGAAACGATTAGTGGTAACTAATTAGGTTATCCCAAAAATTCTGTTCACACTTTGTCTGTTGACTTTGCCAGTTTTAATTGCTTTATTCGTTTTAGAATAAATGGTATCGCCAGACCCTTGATGAAAGTGAAATGGCACACATGTGCTTTGGTAAATTGAAGTTTTGTATGCTTAATTGTGTAATAATAAAATTAAATGGATTTTTGCGACAACCAAATACAATAATACCGTTTCTGTTTATTTGAATAAACAAATTATAGAGACGAACTATGAGACTAACACACATTCTTGCAATGATATTTGTACCGACGCACAGCGATTTACTCAATGGAAAGAATTCAAAAAGTGAATATTTCTTTTTAAAGGAAGGAAGAGGGGGGGGGGCGTAGCAGTGTAGAAATTTTACCTTTACACAACAGTGAATCGTTGGTAAATCATTCGTTAGCCCTGTCATATGTAATTATTACGATCATTAAACTCTGAGGTTAAGCATGGATAAGAAGTAATTTGCGATGGATCGTTTAGGTAAAAGTATGAAATACATTTTATTTTGATTGCAAGGCGGTCTTTTACTTAATACAAATTAAGTTTCATTTCCTCGAATTCATTGAATTCCTGAACTATATGTTTGCTTAACTTTAACGTAATTTTTCTTGAAAAAGGGAGAATATGTTTCGAGATTCATCCGAGGAATTAAATCTAGAACATTCTCTATATAACTATAGAAAAGTTTCTTTCCCAAGTTTGTCTGAACTTAAGTGAACTTAAACTCCGAATGTTAAGTGCCTAAATGACGTTGAACAGAACGAGTTTCTAAGGTCAGTTCCTGTTATCCGTTCAAACTGGATTTGACTGTTTCGTAAGTACTTGTATGTTACGATCTACCTTTGTCAGTTTAAATTGAGTTTATAAGTTAGAATAAAAGACGTGGTTTTTAAAATTTGTTTCATTAATGCAGCATTTGTTGAAAATGTTATCCGTTGTTGTCGTTCAGTTATACCATTGTTACAGAAAAAAGAGGAAAAAGGAAAATGGTACTATACATTTTTGAATTAACAATACTGTTTTGTATTTTATTTTTCAGTTAAGGATAAACTTCAGCCTATTTTATCTAAGTCGTTACTGTAATATTCTACTTTATTATTGCGATTTTACCAATAATTCTGAAGAAATTTGTTATGTATGTCTGGTACAAATGAGAAGCAGAAAATGAGTGTAAAAGAGCAGAAGTGATTGGGAACTAGTCGACTGAGCGAAGTAAAAGTGCTTTAGGTGTGTCAAAGGGTGTGCAGTCAATTACAGCCAAAGAAATATTTTATTTAGTTACCTAAAGGCCATAATTTTCTATTGTTATCGATCTGGAAAGTATTACTGTATTTGTAAGACTGAAACAAACTATTTGTTAAACCTCAATAAGGAACGAAAAGGCTGTTATATATTCCTTTGTTCGATCAACAACCATCAATACCGGAATAACATACATAAAATTAATCAAATGAATAATCTTCGCGATCTTTCATCAAATTCTATTGCAAACTTATTTCATCAGTTTCATCCTGACGAAATACCTTTCTCATTAATGCAATTTGTTACTAGAGATTATGCAGCAACTGTATATAAAAACCATAATAAACGGAAATATTTATCATAGAATTTTATGCAAATTCATGTTTTTACAAACGCAATCAGACGAGTAAAATTTAAATAGACGTTTGTCTGTGTACTGCACCTTGCTTGGAATGATCTGTGCTGTTTAAATTTGCTTAAACTTTTCAATGTGAATCTTCATAAATGCATAAAAATTCACATTTTACATAGAAAAATACGAATTTCCATAAAACTCCCACCTTCTAGTCATGAAACACAAATTTCTAATTAAGTATGCACACGGAAATTATTTAAAATCCCGAAAATTCATGTCGAATTTTAACAAACAACGCTTTTTCTTCCACAGGTGCTATCGAAGGTCGGGATTTTTTCAGCACTATCGAAAGCATTATCGATCACGTGCAGAGTTCGTTCGGCTCAGAAGTTGATCGTTATGAAACCGGGGCCGTAACAAGCCCGTTGCTATCGTGGAATGTTACAAACCCTCTGTCAACTGTTCTTTCGAGGGTGCGAATCGCCGCGAAACCGATAATTCACTATCGATCTTGGTGGATCCATGGCTAAACTTTGACGTTTTGCATTTTATATGTATTTATTTTGTTATACTTCTGCATGTCGACTTCGTGAACGAGAAATGACCAAAAAGATAGTTGAAAATACCCATGTAAACACAGCAGTCTTCTTTTTCCTGTTTTGTTTTTTTTCTCAACAGTGATCGCTAGACCATTCACGAACAAGTACTATTCCTGGTAAAAGTTGTCGATCAAATGAAATTACCTTGAAACAGCATTACCTTGAAATACTACAATTTTGAGATTTACAGCGAAAATTAGAAGAAACTTAAATACAACAAAAATAAAAGGTATATCTAGTATTTTTAGATAGTTTCATAAACTTTTTGCGAAACTTCTTCTGGAAATATATCCAAAGTAAAGCGCAAGCTATGGTATGTTTTGAGATTAAAACATATTTCTGTTTGAATTCCATTTATTTAGTTGCACAAAAAACTGCAATCTACTAAACGCATTTTTTAAATCGAATTACAGTGGAATTCCGGTTATTCGAAATCCCCGATTAACCGGCACAGTCGCGGACATGAACGTATGCGTGATACAGCCAAATAAGAACAATATTTGAAGAACCGTCGTATCCTCCCCTAAACAAACTAATAGGGAGACAAAGGTGTTCAGATAAAACAATTTTCGTATAATGGAACAATTACTTTATTTATTTAAATGAACATTAACAAGATTAACAGGTTGTTTAAATATTTGTGTATTTTGTATCTCTTTCACTGTCAGATTTCATAACAGAACTATTATTAGAGTACAATCTATTTGGATTATAGACTATTTGAGAACAGTATTCAGATAAGAGTGTTCGGATAAAGGAGGTTCTACTGTACTCAATCTCTCTTCTGCTCTACTTAATCGACATCTACTGTAGATAATATTTAAGCAACAGAAATACAGTTAAATACAGTTGGTCCCAAAAGTATTCGACCATCTTACGTATTAAATAATCTTTGTGTAAAATTATTCGTTTACAAGTAGGAAATATGAAAAGTTACAAAATCATTGTTCGATATAGTAAAATAAGCCAATAGATATTAAATAAAAATAGATTTTGTTTCGATGCTTTACTTGCAAATCTATTGAATTTGACACATAAAGTGATCGAATACTTTTGAGTATGGATGTGTCAATTAATATATTTTATACATCCTGTATGCATGTTTTCTATTATATAGTTTATATTTATCAATAAATTGCATTGATATGTCATCCAAGTTTATTTTCTAGATCATATTCCTTTTATCATATCAAGTACAGTCCAATTATCCGGCGCTACCTTGGCTTCAGGTATGCCGGATAATCGAAATTCTACTGCATTTTTCTGACAAATCCTTTTCTTGACAATTTTTGAACTCCTTTATGAATATTCCCCGTTAGTCGAATTGTAGTCATTAACTATAAATAAAATTATTTCCTTGGTTTCGTTAGCTATCGTAATACACGCATATTAAATAAAGACGAGGTCGTATCTGAGATCCTGAGGCAAGATTCGGAAGAGGTTCAGTGACCTAGGAAAAGAACAACAGACAAATTCAAGGACAAGAACTTAACTGTTGACAGAATCCTTAATCCGTGGTGACGTCATAAAATTAGAAAGGAGTATGAAATCATGAACCCGCTTTGTTAGCCCCTAACAATACTCTGCCAACACCTTTTTTTCTACAATTCGGTAATACCGTAGAATATACATTATTCGAGTGTTTGCTAATTAGCTGCGCGCCGATTATTGGAACGCAAAACAACTCCAGCATTTACACATAACACAGGTCATTACTGTTTGACCGTTTATTTATTTACTTATAAGCGGATCAAATCCTTTAGTAATCTAAATACAGAAATGACTCGCGTATCTGTCCACAAGCTTCTAAATTACAAACAATATCTGTTGTACTCCTATACGTGCAATTTAATGACAATATTTGCTATACTTATCGACACAGTTTTCTGAACTCAATTTTACCGAACATATTGAAAAGGTGATCAATGAATCGATATTTTCAACACCGATTATTTATTTTTTGTGTTAAAAATAAGATCTTTGTCTGTTAATATTGATGACAAATGAGATTAACAATACAATTTTATTAAATCAAAATATCTCAGAAACGAAAGCCCATTGGGACAAAAGCTATTAGGCTTTTTAAATACTAGTTATGTATTTGTAAGTTGCACCCACCCAATACCATTTTAAAAATAATTTCTACAACTGTAGGGTCCCCTTAACAGAATACAAAGAGAAAACCAATTTTCTTTACCAGAATTTCACTTCGTATGTATTTAAAGTAAATTATCTATTATTTCAATTTATTCATTATCCTTCATCCCTTTCTACCAGATATAAGTACGACCAGGTTTCGTAACCCTGATCAGATGAATAGATTACATTTTTATGTAATGATTTACATTTCTTTGCTGGTTTTAATATTTCATTTGAAGCTACAAAGCTATATTGAGTTTAATATGTACCTTGTTTACCTTGTGCAATTTGGAGTTTGCGTTTTGTGTTTTTTTTTCTATTCGTATCAATGGACTTTCCTATTAAAAATAAATAAAGAAATAATGAGGTCCTGTAATTATGAAAGTGATATAAGTCAAAAGGTTTTTCTGCAATTCGTATTTTTGTCTTTTGTAATTCGGCTCACATTAAAATGCAATTCAATTAATAAAAGAATTTTTTTTTAATCCCTAACTTTGGCCACTTTCATAATTAAAGGCACAAGTAAATAAAGAAAGAAAGAAAATATTCATAATTTTCAAATATTTTCCTCCTGAATCCAGGTCTGGTGAAAAGCGAATAGTGTACAACCAGGAACATGAAGACGTTTTCCGAGGACAATTGTATAATGAGACTTCTTCCTCGAGCAGGTAATTAAGCATATTAAACCTGTTAATGGTCGAAAGGATTAAAATGTATGCGCAATGTTTGTTTATTGCTTATTTATAATCGAGCTCGCCTTGTTCGTACGAAGAGGAAGATGCGCGAAGGTTTCGAGCCGGCACTTACTCCTTTGTGCTCGACGCTCGACTCAAGGCCAGCGAATAACCAAACGAGAAGTTTAATTGTTTATAGCTTCACTCAGTCGGCTGGTTAAGAAACTGGTGACGGTGGAGTTTGCAAATGACTCGCGCGAACGAGCAACCGAGTGGATTCGATGAAAACACAGCGTGGGAAGCGTCTCGCGGAGGAATTCTTGCGGCAATGCCCTTCCGCATTTTCCTTTATTTACGGTAAATATTGTTTTCTTTTTCTAGCCTACTTTAATTTATTTACGCATATTAACGGAACGACCCACTGTTACGAAAAGAGAAATGTACAAAAAAGGTGGCAATCGCACGAGTACAAAAGAACAATAAAGCAATAATTAGAAAAGAAAAACTTCAGAATAATAAAAGATAACAAAACAAAATAAAATTAGTTATTCCAAAGATAGTGGCAATGATAAAACAAAGATTATAGACAAATGATAAATAAGTAGGAATAAACGGAACTGATATACAACCTTGACACTCCCACACTATATTCATTCGTTATACAAGCGTTTAGTGTAAATGACAAAATTATGTTTGTTATTAATGAAGTAAAATTAATGCCTAGATATTCTCATAATATTCCTTCCAGAATACTACGCTGTCATTCTGAACTATTGAACATTTTACTGCTTCTATAACTCTTATAATTATATGTTCATTCACGCTACTACTGCACACGGTTTGACATGTCTTTAATCATTCATCATTTAAACGTTTATTACTAGGTATCTTTTCGTAACCATTCAAAGTTAGTCTCATAACTTTATAACACTATAACTTTTTATGTAACTACCTTCTATATTTGTATCTCTTTCTTTACTAATGGGTATTTAATCTCGTGAATAAATAAACAAATAATAATAATAAGGATTTATTTATTCCTATCGAATATACAATATGCATTGGACTACTTGTACCTATAAAACACTTTTCTTTTCGTCTTTCTTTTCTTTTTTTCTAAAAAAAATACATTTAAAAAGCAGATAGAATGTAACTATCCATAAAGACTGTCTCTCAGTCATATCCATGGATACAAAATTAAACATGTTTGCATTACAAAATGCGATCAATTAATAATCTGTTGATGACTTTTATATTTAATCACTTCCATCAATCGATTCGTCATGGATTTAGCTAATTTTTCTGTTCTATCGTTAGTAACATTATTTCATTCAATTTTTACATATTTAATTATTGAAAAATAAAACTACTTTATAGGCGGTAGCAGTTTACTATTCAATCGAATATTTGATTTTAAAAAAGTAAGTAAATAAATAAATAAATAAATAAAGTAAACTGAAATAAAAGTTATTAATAAGAAATATGATTCTTTACACGAATTTACACGAATCTAAGTGAGAGTAACTGTATATTATAAATAGAAATAACATAATGAATGCAACAGATATCAATAAAAATACAAGAAAGAAAGAAATATTATATGTATTAATAAAATTAAGATACTGCAAACATAAGTAAAAATGAATTTCAAAAATTGCAAGCAGAAGACACTATAGAGAAACAATGAAAAAAAGATTAACATATTCTTCAGGGTCATATGTTAATTATTTAATTATGCAACGATCCAATTATTTTATATTAAAGCACTCAAACATTCGTATTAAAAAGTTAGCAGATATTTTATCGTAGGCAATTTATTATTTCACGGTTTGAAACTTAAAAATAACTTAAAACATGCTGAAATCAGCGCTGTACTAATTTATGAGACAATAATTAAATAGTTATGTTATGAGACAAAAATTAAATAATTAGTTACTACACAAAAAAAGCACTGCTAAATACGAGAAGACGCTTTATTTCATTCATAAATTCTTTTGCCCTCAATCTTCTTGGAATATCGCGTAAATATTCTTTATCGAGTCAGGAGGTAAAAACATTTTGATAACCGAACCAGTAAAAGCAATCCTATAAATACAATTCTCTCTCTACAAACACTGCCTTAACGTAATCTTGAAAATGTTAAACGTAACTACCAACAAAACAGACCAGAATTTAAATAAAAGTATCTACCCATTGAATATCACACCTATAACTGCACAAATTTTGTTCTTTGATATAATAGTCTGAGAAATATAATTTTATTTTCAGAAATTTCCGAAAAACTGCAGCTATATGCAGCAATAATTTCCGTTAAAAATTATTTTAACATTAAAACTGTCAGTAATTAAGGTATACTTCTTTGCAATAAAGAACTTGAATTGCGAATTGTGCAAAGAAAATGCCTAATGATTTAGAAACGAATTTTGGTGATAGTAATATCATAGCAGTCATAGTAAATGTCCAGAAGTGTAGGTAGCTAACAAGTAATGAAGAATTACGAATAGCTAACAAGTAACAAGTTTCCATGAAGAATTACGAATTGGTCATTTCGATCCTATTTGTAGTTTTGGTGTTGATTTGACTTATACATCTATTTAGTACCCGTTAGGAATGTGCGGGTGCTCGAGATTCTAAACTCAGATCACAGAGACGACCCATTTAGACATTTCATAATATTTTTCTGATTGTATATTATCTGCTGCAAGCAACGAAAAAGTAGTATGATATTTATATTTTTATAAAGTTTGCAGACTTATAAACGCTCATGTAGTCATTTTGAACATTTCGGGTACCCAAAAATAAAGGTCTCGGATTGAATACCCTCTTTGGGGATTTTGGTCGGGACTCGAAAAATTCGGTTATCTGAGATTCTAAAAACGACGAGTGGAGTACTTATAAATCTATAAATTGTATAAAAACATAAATATCGCAGATAATAATGCAATCAGGGAAATATCACGATATATCTGTACGAGTATCCCTGAGCCGATTTTAGAATCTCGGGTATCCGAAATTTGCTGAACCCCATTTCGGTATTGAGTACCCCGAAAAGTCGTATACTTAAATCGAACCCTTCGGGTCCTGACCCGAATTTAAGAAAAAGTGCCCAACCCGACCAAATCTGAAATGTCAGATACCTACATACCTCTAGTCTAGATTATTACCGTTATTCTTTTCATTTCGATGTCGTTTGCAGCAGAATGTCATACCTGAAATTATTCCTGATCGGTAACTGATTTAACATAAGCAAATAGTGGATCTTTTTTAACTTGTGCCCGTATAGAATAGTGAAACATTTCGCCGATTATAGCGTATTTACCGAGTTTTACCGCGATAAAAGAATCACTATAATAACTGCAATCTTTTATTGCAATAATACAGTTACAGAGGCGAGTACTGATCGAGTTTGAGAATAATTTATGGCAGGGATTTCCTTGCGGATTGTCGTCATTGTGACAACAGATCAACCGATTACTCGCCGATTCAACGACATTCCATTCCTGCAATTAATTCCAGTTATGCTAAACACACGGACAGCTAATGTCAGCCAGATATATTGAGATGCACGCGTAAATCACTTCCACCACTTCAAAACCTGATTTTCAGTTCATTGGCTGTGGCGTGACAAGTTAAGGGATAATTTCTCGATTCAAAAGAGCTATATTAATTTATGGCGATGATAAGGGTCAATAGGGAAGACTGGGGTTATATTATTATTATATTAGGAAAAAATGCTATAAAAATTCAACGATTCACATTTTCATCACGTTTTTACTATCAAATGATAGATAGAAGACTCTATTTTATATTAATACGATTCAAAAAGCATAAATTTATACTGCAACAAAATACGTTCTTTGACTGGGATGGTAACTTTTTTCGTAAAAAGGAATAAAAAACCGCCTCTACGAAAATTATTTTCTATATCTGCTATAAATAAATGTAACTAATTAACATAATAGGATATAATAGTAAAATCTGCACAGAGAATTTGTGTATGTATGTGTAATTAAAATCTGATTTGAACAATGGTTGTGATTTTTTATAAAAAGGCACACAAAGCTTGAAAATTACACGCAACAGAAGAGACATCACTGGTTTTCACAATTTACCTCATTTTAATGTTGGCTAATTGCACAAGATAATTCTACAAGGTCGTCTTTCCTTTCTTCGAACAGCTCTCTTACCTTTTTCCCGTTCCTTCCTCCTAATATTATGAATATCATAAAATGTTATAAAAAAAATGTACCGTTTACTTCATTGCAATAAATTTTAATTCATTTCAAAGAGCACATTACAGAAAAATAACATATCTTTTCCATCGTCTCTTAATTTTTCATCGGCAATTTTTAATTCGCCATCAACCGGATTCATTCGCTGATTTCGTGAAAAAAAACCACGATCACGATTTAACACGAACACGGTTTAATCGATTGTGCAATGTTTCATATAAAAAAAGAAAAGAGAACGAAGAAGAAGCTGTCCGTTAATCTTCTTTCTTGAGAGCAATTATGCGAACTCTATTATGTAACGCGTTTATCAGAAGTTTGCTTAGCGGTTTTACGGGACAATGATAAATTATGAGGGATTAGGAGAATGTCGGAGTGAATAACAGGAATTGTACGAATTAATTAATATCTGTCTTTGAAAAACTAATATAGGAGCCTAAGAACTGTACATACTGTATTGATCAGAAAATCCAGGTTAGTAAAATAATGGAGTCAATAAATGAAATTCTAATACTAATGCTATCAAAACCATTACAACATTTATTAATTGCTAATTTCTCTCTTTGCTTAGATATCCGAGGAAAATATTCCCTGAATCTCGAATATGAAATACAAAATTATTATCGAGAAGCACAAATTAGCTAACTACATCAATATTAGACACGATGATTTGAAGCTTGTAATGTAGAAATGACTGGAAATAGCAATACACCAAATAGGAAACGTCGACCACAAAGATGGTTTTCCAGAATCACGTAATCGCTAAGATAAATAATTATGTCGTCAAATGAAATCAATTATCAGCGATCGCATATGGAATCAGGAAGCAACGTTCAATGAAATTCAATTAATTTAACCTTGACGATCGATTAACGTTTCGCATGATTTTTTCTAAAAAAAGTTGAAGATGCGCTTAAAAAGTATTAGATTTTAAAAGCTGTCGTCAAAGGATACGAAGACCGCACTATCACATAAACGCGTCTCAATTTGCATTTCACCACAAAGCAATTATGTAATTACGCATAAATTAACCCTCGATTTCCCGAGGAATAAATATGAACAATTTTCGCAGTTTTTCTCTCTTTTTATATACATAAATAAGCTAGCATTTCGAGCTGAATGAAGAAATAAACGAAAATCGATGGATTAAATAAATTATACCAACTGGTACACGTTATGTAAATTTAACTCTAATAACAAGATTTACATCATGTTCACATACTTATCATGTTGGAACGATTATAATTAAAATCAATTTTTTGCACTGGATTTCGAAGGCCTGCAAAAAATTGTTGAAAAATAACGGCTGCTCGCAAGCGATCGTGTTAGCACGGATGACGGATACGAAAATGTTCTTTGCAACACTGAACGTTCACTTTAAAATCTCACGTGACCACACGGACGGTCGAGTGCCTGAACTGGACGTGAACGACCGTCGCTCCGAAACGCGTGTGCCTGCCATGACAGTTGCGCATATACTATCTAATTGTAAGATCATCGTTCCTCATGATCGTATCCCAGCTTTTACTTTAGGAGAAAGAGCACCACTCTTTTGCGCCTTCGAATCTTTCATGTTTTTATTATTATTATGTGCTACATTTAGGATATTTGTACATTTTCATATCATTATAGGTAAACTTATTAAGAGTTAAACCTTTTTTTTTCATCGTATTCGCCGTTAATTTCATGATTGAAAATGTTAAATAAATAGGAACAATAGCATATTCATTTATTCATTTACTCATTCATTCATTTTACAGAAATAACTTATTAGTGTACAAAAGATATACAAATTCTTAGTAGTCAATATTTGTGCATTATGCATAACAAATTAAAATATAGTTGGGGGAGATTACAAAATAATTAATAAAAGTCTGGAGAAAAATCTAATCTAATTGGGGAGCTAAATTATAAATTTGGTGCTTAAACGAATATACAGAGAACTAGCAAAGAAATCCGGATGAGAGCGATGATGGATAGCAATATTACAAATTCTGTTCACTCGGTCAGATAGGTTGAATGTGCAAAAATACGAAACTATCTAAAAATATATATACTAGGTATATCTTCTGACACGCAAAATGAGATGATATAAATATAAAATACTTGATGACAGTTAAATCGGTCTAATCTACGAAATGAATGCACAAAATAATTTAGGTTTTCGCTTATTATAAAGTAGAAAGCAACGAAGAAGTAAAATATTCAATAGAAAGGAGTAGCCGTGAAGAAGATTTTTGGATTTTATTTACACTTTGTGGTTTCTACAGTTTGTTACTGTCAACGCGTTTAATTAATAAGGCTGATACGTTCTACAGTGATTCAAATAATGCGTGTGTGATGTTTTCGTTCGCCGGATTATGATGATGGCTCGTCAAATTAATATTGGGCGATTGGTTTGCCCGTGTCATGTGTTACGTGGTGGTTCGAAGAATTTCGAAATTATTGACGTATCTAAGGTTGGATTGAACCGAATTGTACCGGATGCTGTACTTGTACGTAGCTGTACGTGTCGCACCGAATGATGTGCGAATTTACTGTTTGAAACGGAATCGAATGTATATAACTTAATCGATCTAAGTGAAACGACTGTTGAATCGCAGCACCGAATGATATACTGTGTAGAACCGAAGTACTGGATGATGTACTTGGTTCGTTCGAATCTGTAACTGTATAGAACCGAAGCGCCAGATAATGTACTTGGTTCGTTCGAATCTGTAACTTTATAAGACCGAAGTACCGGTTAATGTACTTGGTTCATTGAAGCGCGGCGCCGAAGTTTTTATCTCGGTTTTATGTGGAGGAATTCGATTGTTCACTCCTCCATACCTCAAGACGATACACCGATTGGTTAGAGCGAGAAAATGACGAAGACTCCAATCAGCGTACGTCCTGAGCACCGCCAACCCCCGTTCTTGTGCTCTTAGCAGGTGTTTATAGAACGAAGGTGGGGTGAGTCACTCGGAATGGGAAGGTTTCCCGATTTTAGGCAACGAAGGGAAAGTTTCCTCTGGGCCCGTGTGCCTCTCGAATGTGGGTACCGACCTGGTGCCGGGCCTTTTGGAAGTCCCTTATTTATGATACGCCCTTGGCTATCGAGGAAACACGGTTGGCGCAAAAATTAAGACTATTGTCCCCCTATAAACGTTCAGAGGGCTAGAAAAAAAAAAGAAAAAAAAGGTAAAAATTTCTTAATTCTCGAAAATAGCATTACCAGCACGCTCAATGTCACATAAATATGTATGCCAAGAAAAACTTCCTGCTTTTGTTCCGTAGGATGGAACAATGACTGTCTCAGTCACGGGTAAAAACTTTTTCCCAAGGCTTTTTCAGCCAAATATATTTCTCAAATTACCACTGAGTTTTTTCAGTATCCTCGTTCCGATAATAAACAAAAATTTTTATTATTTTTTCTTTTGTTTTTACTTCATATCAGATAAATTGAATTTTCCCATAATTTCTATTTTAAATTCGAAAACAGTAATTTTGTATTGTTTCGTTTAATAGGTAACTTTTTACGTAGCTGGCGATGAAACACCTATCTAGGTTTAATTATTTGCATTTAAACGTTAAATTTATATATCTTTCGAAAAAAATGGAACTTGGAGGATGCAAGCGATATGAATAAAATGTTATTTACATGTTAAATACATGTACGTGTATTTATGAATTTTAATAGGTTCTATAGGGTTCATCAGACCTGAGCCTCGCTAGTTAAAGTAAAAACATTTATTAAAAGTATTAATAATAATTTATTCGTATAAATAAAGGTTTAAAAACCAAGTAATTAAAATTCTGATGCGATTATGGGTACGAGTACATTGTGGTAGTCATACTATAGTATAGTATATTATTAATTAAGTAACTATTTATCGATTTAGTAGTATTCAGTAGAATTTCGTTTTGAGGTATGGGAGTGTTGAAGAATAGATTACGATATTAGTACCATACTTTCTTATCGAGCCTGTTAGGTCATCGATTTACATAAATTCATTCATTGTTTCCTGGAAGTATTTTTTACCTCTCCTAAGTCTCTTCCTTGAAACGGTGCACTTTTGTTAATTGTACATTAATAATCATGCAATTATTTATTTTTATAATGATCCCCTTTTCTATTTAAATTTCAGTAACATCCACCTTGTTATTCAAACGTATTATTAATTTATGCATAGTAACGAATAATTTAAAACTCAAACGTCCTTTGAAGTTAAATTTACATAGATACTTAAACAAATATTTATTCGCATTCCTTTGAATTTACTAATGGATTCGTAGTTGCTTCCATCTTATCCTCTTAATTTCTACAATATTCAACTTATTCACCTCTCGCTCTTTAATACGTATAACTTAAGAAGGATTGCCGTGGTTTGACAATAACAAAAAAATGTTCGTTCTTCGTTGTTTAATATCTAACCTTCTGTTCCTCATCGACCACAAGGACGAAAAAGATCCTCCGTTCTAGCAACAGCCTTATGAAAATTGCCTAGATGTTCCCTTGATTATTTTCAACTGCCGCAAGGATACCGTGTAAACTCAATTATGATCGAAACCCTCGATACGTCCCGATTATCGATTCACTGCGATCTATAACGTACTGTACCTCGGTGACCTTATAATGGAACCTCCGACATTTTTATTAAACTAGATTGCATCGATAACAAACCAGGCTTCAAATATTATTACAGCGTATCTTGGACATTCTTAGAAATATTTAAAACATAATAATCTTTAAATTATTTTTTGTTATATAAGAGGAACTGATTATTTATTATTTGATTTTGATGTGCATAAGTGTAACTGCGTGTTGGAAATTGAATACAGAAATACTACGAAGCAAAAATTAACCATAAACCAGCTTTCTCTTAACGTACTTTCTCAAGGGCTTCTTCCAAGAAGCTAAGCCAAATTTGGCATTTTAGAAAGTTCGAAAACATCGAGAAATAGAACAAAAGGGGCTGAAGGACCCGGACGGGGTTGTAAGAATTTCGACCACTGCGTTCTGTTAGTCTTGTGACAAAACTCGCTAGGAACGGTCAAAATTGCCCTTCCTCGTGTTATATAAAAGTATTAATAAAGTATCAAAGTATTATTTCACAAATAAGAGTTCATTTCATTTAGCAATATAAAACCCCATTCCCAATACTGCGTTTGCACAAAAAAATACATAACACCGATTAAACATTCAGGTGCGCCGTCGAATTCCATCATTCTCTTTTTACGGCCGGTGAGTATGTAACGTTTAATTTGGCGTGATACTGTAAAATATATATAATTGTTCGTTTTAAATAATGAAAATAATAGTAACAATAATGTATTTAATTTACGAGATGAGACCGTTTGTTACGATAAGCTATAAATATAATATGAGTAGGATGCATTGCGTCACAACAACATCGTCGTCGACGTCTGAACGTGTACAGAAAGTTCCACCTTTAGCTGTATAGTTGTGATGTAGAAGAGTGTAGAAGGAAACACGCGCGGAATGAACGACAGAAAAACTCATTGCCAGTGGATGAGAACAAGTACTTAGATCAGTACGCAGTACTGACTCAAATAAACTGGTCAGCACTGGTGGAATATTAATCACTCATTGTCTTGTCTGTTACAAAGTAACGTAAAAGTTTTGTATCGCTCGTGCAAATAAAAGAAAGGAAAAGAAACATAAAGCTCTACTAAATTATATTCGTATCGCTCTGTCTCTCTTGCTAGTGTATCGCCACATGTGGGTAATCAAAACGAAGCGTAGCCGTTAAGAAAAAAATAAAAGAAGATAGTTGATGTACACTCGTATAATAGACTCCGCCACCCCCTTCTTATAATTAGAGACATCTAGCTGAAGAAGTCTGACATCGTGTTTCATCTTATAAACTTAGTTATAAGAAGACTAAACTAACATTACCGACTGTAGAGTGGATATAGAAGGGAAAGAAGACAGCGTCAATAGTAACGGGATTGCGCCGTGTGTCGCTGACGCTTGTTCGTAAAGACTTAGAATTTGGTAGCAATTTGTGAATCAAAAAGAAAAAAATTTTTTAATTTCATCTGCCTTTTTACTTCACCGTTTGTCCCTATCTTAATAAAAGGAATTCTTTCGTTTGAAAAGAACACGTATACATAATCTTCTTTTCCAGCAAGTATGCTATAATACCTACTCAGAGCCTATAGGATTAAAAAAAAAGCATTAGTAACTTTGAAATCTCACAAATTCGGACCTCGAAATCAGGCGATTAATTTAAGACGCTTAAGATGGTACTCCGTATTTCAGCTTTTTCCAAAGATGTCCAAGATGCCGAAGTTACGTTGTTAATCCTGTACACGACGTCAGCACCATGGAGAAACTAAGTAATGTGCATCGTGCTGGGTTGTGTATACGGACCACTTGAGAACAGAAATTATGCTCGAACTGGCGCATAACGATAATGTGCATAACTTATGTGCGTATAACGCGGGTATACCGCGCGAAACCATCGACGTTGCACCTCCGAGATCGTTGTTATACAGGGTGCTGGCGTCATAAACTAGGTAAAGGCTTCGAATAGTAATAGTATCGAAATAAACCTGAACAAGGTTGCAGGGACAAGCCTCGTCATTTCTCTACCTTTCTTCATTTTATAGTTTAGCATGTATGCAGTCAAGGAGAAAAGTAAGTAGACAAATGGTGAAAATGAGTATAATAACATTGCTGCGATACTTATTTACTTTGGTTCTTTCTAAATTAGAATACGGCTCACAAATTTTGTTTCCTTATTTCGAATGCCACAAGTACACGCTGGAAAATGTTCAACATAGGATCTTGCGATTAACTGCTCTTCATATGGGTGTTTCTGTAGCTTCATCCAACCATGACTATACCAAGATATAAGTAAGATTAAATTTTATATAAAAAAGTGCTAAATAGCAGACTATTATCCTTTGTATTCCTGTCTCTGTATAGCACCAGCTTCTAGGAAATGCAATATCCTTACCCGTCAAGAGGCTCACTACACTGCCTACAGCATGTATAATTCTATAAATCGTATAATAATGTATGCAAATGAGTTTTCCGAACGGTCGGACTTCCTTTCACCATATGTCATTTCTGAACTAACTGATTTTTAGAAAAATGTATAAATATCCAATGTATACAAAAGGGAGACAACCCGTGTAATAGCGAAGAAAACTCAATCACAGTGAAACATATTCTCCTGTACTACATAAAGTATCCAGAAGCCCGAAACCAACTCGAACTGAAAACTACCTCACAAAATAACCTTAACAGTAGCAAGGGAATTTCTAAAATTATTTCGTTCTTAAAACACACATCATTATAAAAAAAAAGTCGTCGCTGTCGACTAATGTAGTTGATGCCTAATTCCCACAAAAAATAGGAAATAATAATAATTATTATATAACAATTAACATTAATATTTGCATTTATATGTACAGTAGACTCCCAGTTATCCGATCTTCGTTTCAACCGATCGCACTTTTGTTGACGTGAAAATAATTGGCCAGTAGAAAAATTAGTAACGGATTCTGTGATTGTTAACTTTCATTTGACTAAATGTACTGTTTTGTCATATTGGCTATCGCAAAGTAGCCTTTCCCTCATTCATTGTGTTTTCTATTCATACTAAATGTTCATAAAGGGTAAGGTACCATTCCTGCATCATAAGAACACATGCATGTTTTCGAATGAACCGGCCAATCATTCATCCGGCCAACGATCTGTTCTAATAGGAGCCGGTAAAACAAGAGTATACTGTAAGCATAAATGAAATTTGAGCAGGAAGTTGACTGAATACACGAGAACGAGAAATGTGAACGAACGTTATTCGTAGGTAATGTTTACGTACAATGATACGCAACGAAATTTTCCAGTAATGATTCAGGCTTTGTCCAAATAAGAATAGCTACGAAATAATATCAAAACCTCAAGGACGAAAGAAACTTCACATCAAATTCCCAACTTAAACATTACGGGCGGTCAAAATAAGTTAAGCTATCGTACAACAGGTGAACAATACAAGGTATCAAAAAGTGCTACTGAAAACATGTAGGCAAAGTATTTAGTGCATTACAGTGCAAAAAATGTAAGATGTGGACGAAAACGTATCGCTGTACAGATTGATCGTCGGATTGTTAGTAAATGTTGACAAGAGATTTCTATAAAATTAAAATACATATTTGGTCGATTTTACCCATACTGTATCGATTTTAGTGAGTAAGTTTAGTAAAAATGGATTTTAATTCCGTAGGAACCTACCAACGCATTACAAATTTGAAATAACAAACTATATTTAAAAGTTCATTACGCATACGTGTTTACCTACATTAAATGAGTTTGGCTATAAAACTTTTAAGAAAATGAAATAAATCCCAAGAAGAATGTTAAAATCGTCCAAAAGGAAAATGAAGGAATAAAGCGTTGATCATGAACACAGTAACACTTAAAATGTCAAATTGTTTGAAACATGCTATTGAACAAACACACTAACCAACTACCTGTTAAATTTGTTAAAAAATATACTATTTTAATCTTTTAACTAAGTTTTATAAGGTGATCGAATACTTCTGTTACGTACAAATTCGTCCTTTTTGATACTTTTAAAAATATTCAAACAATGATTTGTACTGAAGTAAAAATTTGTTGTTTTGGAGACCACATACAGTATATTAAAATATGGCAAAACACAGTTCTGTACAATCTGTGTTTATTTCAAGTATAGAATGCAAAAAACAAAATTATACTTTCGTTTGAATACTTTCGTTGTCCTCTATGTATATTATATTTATTTCTATCGTGACTGATTGACTGTTTAGTGTTCCGTAAATCTGTTCTGTAACCAGAAATGCTCTGTGTTTCGATACCGTTGAAAACCACTAGCACAAATCTATACAGGCAGATCTCGATTAATGCGAATACAAATACTACGATATTCGATTTAGTACGAATTGTAAAACAATACCAGGCCACGTTTAATACGAAGACATAATTGTTTACACTTGAGAAATTTGAATATATTCTTCGAACTATAGAATAACAGAATAAAGTAATTTGTGTTTAATATTTCTAGAAAGAGAAGGGAGTACTTTTTATGTCGCTAAAGATATTTTATAAAACAATAAATATGTTTTCAATGTAGTTCAGTGGACATATGAAAATATGAATATTTCACATTTCCATCAAATTGGAACCAATCACAATATTTGAAGTAATCATATAATGTAAATTCAAGTAACGCGATCAGTTCATGGGATTTATTATTCGGACTGATCGAGACCTATCTGTATTTAGTTTTTTTTCATTTTCTCCATATGAAAAGGGTTAAACGTAATCACAAGCCCTGGCAGCACTTTTACCTTTCATCAAGCTCTTAAAAAAAAACTGTCGTTCGTACGACACCGTATCGTATAAAGTAGCAGTAGTTAAAAGGATCCGACGTTGGGGTACATAAAACGACTTTGGAAACGATCTTTCAGCATCGGCGTTCGAATTTGGCAGACATCTGATTGAATTTAGTAACATTTGTAAACAAGGATATTTAAAAGAGCCTAAACTGTTTCGCGTTATCAAGATTGTTTTCCAAAACTCATCGAACTTCTTATGTACCAAATTCTCCTTGTCATGTACAAAGTCCAAATGTAACATTACCCATTTCTTTTGCAAACCGTTTTCGTCGAACCGCCGAATTTCTGGGCAATAAAGAGAACATTTCTGAAGGAAATATCTCTTTCGCAGTTTGATAAAGCCAAAAGTGGATCGAATGTACATAATTTGCTGAGAAATTCGTCATCGATTAGTAATCGATTACGAATTTCGTTCGCAGCTGTGACATAAAATTTGATACAATTTAACCGTTAAATGCCGCGCAACGTGATCGTCAAAAACAAAACACAAGCGGTCGGAGAGCGTAAATTACGCGGATTCTCAATTCCCTAACGAATTTTTTCAATGACCTATGACACTAGAAATTGGTATTATTACAAGTTGATGTACTTATACTTTCTTTCAATTTTTTCACGAATATCGCGACGTTATAGAATTGCATGCCAAATTGTTTGCATTTCCCTCCTGATGGAAGAAACCACCACCTTCCCGCGGTTTCCATCGACTGGTAACGTGCATGTTGAATGTTATTAATTTGTAAATATAACATCGAGTCAAACATATATTATTCTACCGAAGGCTGCTATAGCATGCACGGTACACGCCAAGACTGGATACTCATTTTCACAAATTTAATTAAACCAGAGTATCAAAGTATTTGTTGTTTAATAATCTACATGTAGTTAAATACATTTTATGCTTAAATATAAAGCAGATTTTTAAATTTAGGAAATGAAAGGTAGTCCTGTAACTTTAAGGGGTAACCATCATTATTTTTGAACAAATTTTATTCAACATTTAACCAGGTCTTGAGAGGAAAATATAAAATTGGAATATAAAATTTCATTGAAATCCATTCAACCGTTTAGGCGTAATCGTATTAACAAATGCGTGAAACTAAAAAAAAAGTTCATTTTTAAATAATCAAAACGTGATCAGAGGGTCTTAAAACGTGTTTTTCCGCGACAAAAATTTTGTCGAAATTTTTTTTCATTACAAGACAACATCCTTGTATGTCGAAAAATGAAAATAGGCAGTCAAGATCCCGCGCGGTTCGTGTCGCTGGCTTGCTTTCCAACATAGGTTGATTTTCAGCGCTTCAAGAGCGAGAGAGAAAGACTTTCATTTGTTTTTTCTCTCGATTTCCCGAAGTCGTCCGAAACGCTGGCTCATGTACACGCGTCTCTTGCATTAGTGTACGTAGTGGTGGGGGGTGTTCTCGAAACCTCCGGTCCCCAATCTGGCATCAGAGTGTGCAACTCGCATGGCAGCATTGCCGAAAACAAAATAGCATCGACCAATTAGCGGAAAAATGCTCCTATGGATGCCAAAAATAGTGAGCATATCTGCCTGAAGCTGCAATCTTGTATTAAACAAACATCTGTGTGGCTCAAGAAAGACCCCCCCGTTACTGTAAAGCGGGAGACCGTACTCCGAAGATTAAACAAGATACCCAGAACGTTATTGGGTTTCCACGGATCGCACGGTGAAATAGACATTTTTGCTTAACAAGTTGCATGTGACGCTGCTCTACTTCTGATCTAACCCATAACGCTTTAAATATCTAGAATGACACGATAGTCGAGTTATTTTCGAATTTTGTAGCAATCATTCTTCGAAACTTCTCAAAGTAATATTTTGTATATTGTAGGATTATTTATTGGCCGACGGGTTTATACATAAACTACTGTCAGAATTCTTTCCAAGACAGCGACTATGACAACGACGACGATTGATACCACGACTTCTTGATACCTCTTGCAAGGTTTCCTATTTATTTGTCTCTGACCTGATAGGCGGTTCCTGTCTTTACCAATCAGGACCTTCAAAAAATGCACACCTTCGATGTCCCCACTCCGTGCAAACCTCGGTGACGTTTTTGCACCTAGGACATCTGCTGTCCGCATTTTCTTCGGTGATCAGGTTTACGGCGATGACCCTTTATTCTTACAAACGTAGGCATTCTTTGAAGCAGCACCGAAAAGAAAACGTGGCGACACCTTGAAGTTACATCCGCGGGCCGCCTAAAGAAAGGAATGACAATCGGCGCTTGATATTAATTCCCGTCGCTCCCTCCTATCAAATGACCTAGCGATCCGTAAATTGCCTACAATATTGTAAATACTTCTCTAGCACTTAATGTAACATAGATTGTTAACCTAAATTTGATTTGTTAAAAACAGAAGTATAGAATAATAATATGAGACGTTCTAATGGATAAACAAAATTTTCTTTAAAGTGTAATGTTCTGTTTATATGTTAATTAAATAAACTGGTTACAAAGTACACACTTAACCTTTCTTTACGGTCACAGTTATTGAATGCAGTGAATCAAGTAACATACAATGAAATTAGTCACTTCGAAGTACAGCAGAAAGCATGTTAGCGCTTTACAAAATTTTAGACTCCATTATTTCGAAAACGAAATGTAACACGAAAAAGTTATATTGAATACATTTTACTCAGTCTTGCGAATGCTTTCCGATCTCGCTACCCTCCCGATAGATTCATCTAAATTTTCATTCCTTCCAAGTATCATTTTCAAGTTAGACTTGTCAAATAAAATTGTATTTTATTAACATATCTTATATAACATGAATATTTCTTTGAAATTTTGTTGTGTCAGAAAGTATTGTAGGAGTTGATTCTCTGTAAAGAACCGCTTGACTGACGAACGGAACAGATGTGTTCTGTTTACGCTCTCCTTCCTCAGACTTTTTGAACTGTAAAATTGTTATAACGTCGATACTACGTCAAAAAGCCAGTCCGTGGTGTGTAAGGGTTGCAAAGTAGCAGTTGTGAACCTCGTATTGTGTATTTTGTGTGGCATTGCTTCGTACCGAGCATCTAAGTGTTTAGCCAAAACGGGCCGTCCATGGATCCATAGGAAGCTTCTAAACTTCTTGTGTACAAACCTCCGAGCCGTTCAATATCTGTAGCTCCAAGATGAGCTTACCAATTCGCTAATCTTCTACTCTTCTCTGTACGGATTTTGATGATATTACGGGAAAATTCCACGGAGCCTTGTCATCCCAACTCGAATGTCTCATAAAGGTACTATCTGAATCTTTTTGTTCTAACATTGACTGTTTACGATCAGATTCGATGAAATCTTTCCCCACTAACATTGAAACTATTAGACTATGTCTAATTCACCTGTTACGAAGAAAGTCATTAGCGAATTGACGGAACGCGATGCTCGTTCGCGAAATCTTATTTTGGCTGATTTAGAAAAGAAACACCTCTTTGGCTCCTACTTCTTCTTCTACCACTTTTTCTTCTTCTTCTTCTTTGACAGATATAGACCGCATAGGGAATATTCTAACAATAGTTCACCCAGTGGATCTCGCCTGCCTCAAGTTTTCCAGAACTGAAAATAAGAGAGGAAATGGAAATCACCCTCGATCGGTCGAGGTCGATCACTCTCCCTTCAAGATTGGAGGTGTTGGCTATCCTCAAAAATAAAACCAAATAAAAAGGCTCGGTCAGGATCTTTGAAGACGCCATTCTTAAGCAGAGGAAATATTTAATCAACCTAAGAGCGGAATTAAAATCTATCGTTGATGCTGGTGATTTCAATAAGACTATTCACGCTATATTCATGGTATACGTAAGATTGCCAAAAATTCTCCGTCTTCTGTTCAAAAAATCTAGTCCGAAACCCTTTGTGCTATTGTCAAAATGTTCGTGGTATTCGTACAAAATTTTTTATTCTCCGTTGCTCCTTTTTGATAATTGTCGGTTATGTATGATATTATGATATTAACAGAAACTTTGTTACATAGTGGCATATCGGACTTTGAACTACATTTTCCTAGCTATAACATTTTCCGTTTCGACCAGAACGATTCTGAGTGACTTCTTCAGAGGTGGTGCAGTTTTAATATTGCTTATAAATACCTATTTTAGCTGTTTAGTTGAAGTAACGGACTGCTCTGTTGAACAAGCTTTATCGAGATTCACTTTGACTTGAAAAATATTATTGTAAGTGCTGTTTACATTCCTCCTCTCTCCTCGTATACTCGTTATTTAATTCACCGTCGAACTGTCGAGTCACCGACACACCGTTTTCCTGATACTGAATTCCTTATTGTCGGCGATTATAACATACTAAGTTTCTGTTGTTCGCACTTCTTATCTTTTACCGAATCGAGTCTACCCCCCGCTATCGCTGTACGGGAACATACGTTCTTTTTTTTTCAACTTTTTCCAATATAATCAAATACGTAATGCCCACGTTTCAATTTTCGACCTTGTTTTCTCCTCCATCTCGAACCTCATTATTTCTTCTGTTCTCGACACTTTGCTCCCAGGGGACTCCTATCATCCTGCTCTCTGGTTTCCTCTTCTTCTCACCTTAAATACCTCTATCTCTCCTAATCTGATTACCAGAAGATCATTTACTTCCACCAACTACGCTCTAATTTGCGACAACTTAAGTAATATTGATTGGGATCAGCTTCTGTCTTTTTTAACCGTTGATGATTCTACGGACATCGTCTATTCGTACTTCAACTGCGTTATTTAAAATTTCGTACTTTGTAATTCGTTTATTGTCTCTTCATACTCCATCTGGTCCTCTCATAAACTCATCTCGATAATAACGCTAAAAGAAATCGTTCACCGTCGCTATAAATATTCCAACCCTTACTCTGACTACCCTTTACCTTCTCCAGTCTCAGGGTCAACTGTAAATTTGTTTCTTGTTGCAGGGCTTCAATTACAGAACAACTGCAAAGCATTCTGGAGAACAGTACAAAACATTAGGAACGAATTATCTGCCCCACCATTTATCACCTTCAACGATTTCACAGAAATTACTGATCAACCGATCGCTAACATTTTTGCAGAATATTTCGGCACAGTATATCACTGCTTTGCTCCTAATTTCTCTTATTCAGACCTTTACTTCAATAAATTTGTTGATGTTTCTAGTCTACATATCTATGTCAGTGAAATTTTTCAGCCTGCCAAATCAGTAGACTCTAAAAAATCTTCAGACACTGACTGTATTCCACCAATCTTTTTTAAATCTTGTCCCTTTATTGTTTCTCGTATCCTGTGGACACTGTTTAATAAATCTTTACGCTCTGGCAAATTTTTTCCCCGGGAAATCCTACTTATTCCTTCCTATACAGGGTGTTCGGACGAAGCTAGGAGAAAATTGAAGGGGTAACTCTATGCAACATTCCAAGACGAAAATCAAGAGTAACAATATTGCGTTCGACGCTTTGTTTATTAGTTGTAAGCAGCTAAAAGAACGGGCCATTTCACGCCTGAGAGCAGGCAAATGGGGTAACAACACGGTAGGTAACATCAACGACTACTAAGGGGTGACTATATGCAACATTTTGACGTTATAGTTTACTAGCAGGCCTCGGACGAAACACCCCTTCCCATTCCTTTTCCTTCTCTCTCCACAATAGCCACAGATCTATTATTACAGATCTCTACCTTTATCAACACTTCCTCTTAAACAGTTTGGAAGAAGGGCAGCAAGTAGACGTAATATACACGGTCTATTCCTTGCAAAGTTAAATGCTCTCAGCTTCAGAGAACCTTTTTTATCACCTGACTCTCCTTCTTAGCAAACAGAACACAGATTATTAAGATTAACGATTGCCACTCTGAGGAAATCATCATAAGATTGGGTGTTCCACAAGGTTTACACCTTGATCCGCTTTTATTTTTATTATTTATCAATGACATTTCATCAGCAATTTGTCATAGTAATTTCCTACTATTCGCAGACGATCTTTCGGGCTGTGGCTAACATGGAGGATTCAGCTTTTTTTCAGCTTGGTTTAGATAATTTTAAGTTGGCTAACGACTGCTGCACCAATAACAAGCTTTCTTTTAATGTATCTAAATACTACGTAATTAGATTGAACCTGAAAAATACTACCATCAGTTACCCTTGCTCACTCTACATATACTAAACTCAATGCCAGTAGTACAATCCGTGACTTTGGTATCATTTTTTCTGACACCTTATCTTTTCATACACATTACCCGCTCATAACCAGTTCTGCTCTCAGGAATCTCGGATTTATCTCTAGCTAAACTCTTTACTTTACTCTATACTCTATAAATCTTTAGTTCGCCCATTACTTGAATATGAATCAATTATTTGGAATCCGCTTCACAAATGTCATATCACTTTAATCGTTTGAGTGTCAAGGAGCGATTTTGCGTTTCTTCCGTTTCGCTTGAAAAGTGCCAGCGCTCTAGGCTGCGAAACCGACAATTGCGACACTCTCGGTTTCTGTTGATGCGCGACTTTACAGCTACAATTCCAGTTTAGGTATAAATAAGATAATGTCACAGCTGAGACGGGCCTTTCGGAAATCCCTTATTTATGACACGCTCTTGGTTATTGAGGAACCACGGTTGACTCGAAAATTAAGACTATTGTCCCTCTACGGACATTAAGAGGTATTGGAAATGAGATTTTATATTGCTTAAATAATATACTCTTATTTGAAATATTATAATATTTTATTATATAGCACGAGGAAGGGCAACTGTGATCAAACCTTGCGAGCTTTGTCATGAGATTAGCAAAACGCAGTGATCGAAATTCCTACAACCTCGACCGGGTCCTTGAGCCCCTTTGTTCTGTTTCTTAACGTTTTCGAACTTTTTAAAATGTTAGATGTGGCTTGGGTTCTTAGAAACAGCCCCTAAGAAAGTACGTTAAGAGAAAGCTGTTTTATGGTCAATTTTTGTTTCGTAGTATTTCTATATTCAATTTCTAACACGAGGGTTCGAGAAAAAGAGCAAAAAGGCTAAAATTTCTTAATCTTCAAAAATAGCAGTACCGGCACGCTCATGTCATAAATATGCCAATGGAAACTTCCCGCTGTTGTTCCGTAGGACAGAATAATATTTTTATATTATTTAAACACGCTGATATCTGTACTTATCCTCAAAAAGATATCAGAACCACATTGAATGCAAAAAATTACAACTTACCGTATAAGAGCAAAAAACAGCACAAAAGTGCGCCTTGGCATCTTTAATCAGAGAATAAGACAAGCGCTACTGCGCCATTTGGCATTTTTAAAGAGGGAATAAGACAAGCGAAAAAACGCTTCTTGGCACTTTTGGACGGAAAAATAGGAAAGACGCGTAGTGCTCAAACGATTAATTGGGAGCGTTCAACTCAAATCTCTTAGGCTTATTGACATTTCATTCTCATTGACTACCTCCGTTTATTGACATTAGAACAGCACCGCACAACGGCTCAGCTGATATTTGTCTTGCAGCTGTTTTGTTTGTATGTGCTTGCGAGGGCCTTTAGAAGTCACGCACTTCTTGCGGTTGAATCTCACCGGACACTTTACGGTTGTGATAACAGCCTTAATCAGCTCTTAGCCGCCACAAATCGTTATTATAATTCTGTCGACTCTTTTTTGGACAATCTTAAGACCTTTAGATTTGTTCTGTCTTACATTATCCTATAATGTTTTTAATATATTTATTTAAATCAGTGACGCTCATTCGCAAGAATCCGTTAATAATTTGTACGCATTCAGCAAATTCGCTCCATTCGCTCGTGTATGTATTCGAGTTGCGTTTTCAATTCTGATTGACCCGTTTGGAAATAGATTTGAATTATATCGCAACTGTGCTAAAAATAAGTACGCTGCGATAATCTGTTTTGATTCCTATACGTGAATTAGAACGAGGGTCTCTGAATAAAGTTCGAGGTTACGGGATAGAATAGTATTCAATTTTTCAGTCATCGCTAAGTAGTATTCAATTTTTCTGTAAGCGCTATCAGTGCGATTAGTCGATTAAGTTCATACCAGTCTCAACGTGATATCAGACAACAATGTTTCCTACGAGAAACGGCCCTGGAATTAATAATCTTCAACAATTGACTTCGTGCGACTTAGTCCAGTATCCTTCGTCCCAGAACTCCCAATATAATTACTTATAACCGTCAAAACTTGCACATAATAATTATTTATTATCAACACGGGAACCCATAAAATGCCATAACAACTAGAAAACTTCTAACTTTCCCAACAGCAACCCTTCCAACGTACCAAATTTTCTGCAACAACTTGCTACGCACAACTCTGTTACAATTGATGTGCTTCAGTATAATGAAGAGCCAAACCCAAGCACAAGTCAAACAAAAATCCCAAAACTTCCTCCTATATTTATTTATGAGGTAGATAACTTTACTGAAATGATAATTAATTTAAGTAAAACGGTGGAGAAAGAGAAATTCTTCACCAAAATTCTAGTAAATAATAATATTCAAATTAACGTAAAATTAATGTAAAATTCATGAAGGAAAAGCAAATCGTATTCCACACTTACCAGTTAAAAGACGAAAGAACATATATAATTGTGACCAAATATTTTCACCACTCCATGAATACAAGTGATATTGCGGAGGAGCTATCAGCTTTGGGCCATAAAGCCAGAAACATTATTAATGCTAGAAAAAGACAATCCAACGGGCTTCTAAATCTATGTTTTATCTTTAAAATACAAAAGTTGCAAAATTGCATTATTACTATAGAACCACCTAAAAAACCGAAAAAAGTACAATGCACTCGTTGCCAAATATACGGCTATACAAAAACATATTGTAATAGGCCTTTCACTTGCGTCAAATGCGGCGAATCCTACATTGCCGCGGCCTGTAAAAAAGCAGTAATATACCTGCAATATGTGCTCTATGTTGTAGCCCTCATCCGGCCAATTACAAAGGCTGTGAATTTTATCATCGTCTTTACAAAAGTAATTAAAACAATCGCAGCAACAATATTTCCATGAACTCTATTATTCAACCAAAATCTACAGTAAACTCTACCCCTACCCATCAACTGTCTTCAAACAGGCAATTCAATGAAGGATGCAGCTATGCAGACATTACGACAGCCAGTAACCACACTAATATTCAAACACCCACACAACATAAGACTAAGGAGAACCTTAGTAGCATCTTAAACAAGCTTTTGGAAGATTTTAAAACAATGTTCAACCAATTAGTCCATCAAAACAGTATGGTCCTGAACATGCTTTCAGTACTTATTGGCAAGCACAATGGCTAACTTTCTTCGTATCGGACCCTAGAATGGAAACGGCTTAGCCTAACATAAAGACGAACTAAACATTTTTCTCGGCACAAATCTAATAGATACGTTGTTAGTCAGCGAAACCCATTTTACTGAAAAGTCAATTTTTAAAATACCTCAGTATCAACTTTACCATACTAATCATCCAGGTAATAAAGCAAATGCTGGGACAGCCATTTTAATTAAGAACTCGATCGATCACTATCAGCTAGCAAATTATTCCAAAGATCGCCTTCAAGTTACTTCAATTACGGTAGTAACCCAACACGGTAATATGACTATTTTAGCAGTTTATTGGCTACCTAAACATAATCTAAAAAAAGAAGAATTCGAGGATTTTGTTGGTATCCTTGGCTTTAGATTCCTAGTGGGTCGAGACCTTAACACCAAGAACACACTTTGGGATTCTAACCTATCCACTGCCAAAGTAAAGGAACTAGCTAAGTTACTTCAGGAAAACAATTACTCTTTTCTCTCTTCTGGAATCCCAACCTACTGGCCGACAGATCCCATGAAGACACCTGATCTTCTTGATTTCTTCGTCACCAATGGCATTGCCCAAAACTATATGGATATAGAAGTAAACTACGATTTATCGTCTGACCATTCTTCTGTGTTCCGTCCTATGGAACAACAGCGGGAGGTTTCCTTGGCGTATTTATAACATGAGCGTGCTAGTACTGCTATTTTTAAGGATTAAGAAATTTTAGCCATTTTGCTTTTTTTTTCTCGAACTCTCTTAACGTCCATAGAGGGACAATAGGCTTAATTTTCAAGTTAACCGTGGTTTCTCAATAGCCAGGAGCGCATCATAAATAAAGAGAGAGAAAAAATAAATAAAGAGATTTCCGAAATGCCCAGCACCCAGTCGGTACCCACAGTCGAGAGGTACACGGGCCCGGAGGAAATTTCCCCTACGTTACTAAAAATCGGGAAACCTTGAAACTTCGCTACCAAAAATCGGGAAACCTGACTCATCCCACCCTCGTTCTCGAAACGCGTGCTGAGAGCACAAAGCGGGGGTTGGTGACACTCAAGTCATACGCCGGTTGGAGCCTTAATTTTTTGGCTCTAACCGATTAGCGTATCGTCTTGAGATATGAAGGAGTGACTAGTCGAACTCCTCCATATAAAAACCAAATCATTTCGGTTCATCTACACGTCAACATCTACACGTTCGCATATACACTTCATATTCAATCTATACTTAGTTAATCGTATCGTGTGAACATTTAGAGGTCTCTATAAGTACATCAGTAGCTAGTACTCTACATGTTCACTTCTATACGTTCGCATCTGTAAGTACATTAGTCGCACATCGTTCGGTGCATCATAGTCTCCGCAAACGTACAATATTCGGTACGCTCACTAAGCCGCGACGCACGTAACTCACTACCCTTGAATCAGTCGCTCAATATTAATTTGGCGGGCGATAAGACGCAATCAAACACACGAACATTTTTCTTTACCGGTACACTCAAGCCGGGCTATTGCGCACATCCTGTAATAGCAACAGTTAGCACTGCAGTAATTAAAAAGAAAACTATTCCTAAGCTGCACAATTCCAAAACTGACTCGGACTCATTTAGGGATATCGTCGCCACGAATGTTAACCTTAAAGTAAGGTTAAAAAATCCGAATAAACTTGAGAAAGAGATTAGTGGTTTCATCGCCTTGATTTATCAAGTAGCCGAAAAAGCCACTCCACAGCTGGATTTGCAAAATCCTCCGCCATTCACTCCGTTGGAAATCAACAACTTAATACCCACCAAAAGAAGAGTCAAGGCAAAATGGCAGCGTTATCACTATCCTCCAGACAAAACGATCTACAATCGAATCAGTAACAAACTTAAAAACAAGTTAAAGGAATTTGGCGATAACTCGTTCCAAAACTATATCGTCAATCTCAATCGACATGATAACTTAATATGGCGTGCAGTCAAAACAGCATTAAAACCGATCCAATCTAATTCTCCAGTTCGCAAGCAACGACTCCTCCAGGTCCGTGGGCTAAGAGCAGTAAAGAAAAGGCGAACATTTTTGTCGAACATCTTGAAGCTGTATTCTCACCTAACAGTTCTGATCTTGATTAAGATATTGACGACTACCTGGCTGCTGAATATACGAACTGGTATAAAGTTGCTAAACTACACAACAAGAAATCACTTGGATCAGACCACATAACACCTAGAACTCTGAAAGAATTATCCAAAAAAGGCTTAGTAATGCTGACGTACATTTTCATCGCTGCCTTTAGATTAAATTATTGGCTGAAACCACTCGAAACAGCCGAAAATATATTATTGTTGAAGCCAGGAAAAGAATCTAGCGACGTCTCTTCTTACAGACCAATAAGTCTGCTTCCAATTATTTCTAAAGTTCTGGAGAGACTACTGCTCCACAGAACTTCACGGTTGCTAAATGCTATTCCTGACCACCAATTCGGCTTTCGGCATCAGCATTCTACGGTTCAGCAATCTACAGTCACAGAATCATATATATAATAAATATATCTCTTGAAGAAAAGAAGTATTGCACTGCAGTTTTCTTAAATGTCAAACAAGCCTTCGGCAACGTTTGGTACGCCGGGCTCCTATACAAAATAAGGTCTCTCCTTCCTACGTTTTGTCGCCTTCTTACCTCATATCTACAGAACCATGAATTTAAAACAAGAATGGACGGTGAAAAATCGGATACTCATCCAATAAGAGCTGGAGTGCCGCAAGACAGTGTTTTGGACCCACTCTTGTATCTAATCTACACTTTTGACCTACCAATCATTACTAATACTTCTATAGGTACGTTCGCGGACGATAGTTCAATATTTGCCAGTCACGAAGATCCCGTCATAGCATCGACCTATCTTCAAAATCATCTAAACGTACTTCAAGAACGGACGTCCAAATGGAAAATTAAGATCAATGAAGCCAAAACCAGCCATATCACCTTCACCCTTAAAAAGGGCCCCCATATTATTCAATGAAATTCTTATTCCGGAACCTACAACGGTATTGAGGTCTTCACCTAGACAGGAAATAAAGTTGGAAAAACCACATAACAAATGAAAGCAAACAACTGGATCAAAAACTCAAAAGCATGTACTGACTACTTGGCAGATGGTCGAAACTATCATTAGATAGCAGAATACTAATCTATAAAACAATTCTTATACCGATTTGGACCTACGGACTAGAGCTTTGAGGTAGTAAAACCAGTATTGCCATTATTCAGAGAGTACAATCTAAGGTACTCCGTGCAATCACTAACATCCCATGGTATGTTAGTAACGAAACACTACATAATGATTTCGGTATCCTTTTCGTCGCTGACACCATCCACGAAATAAGTAGAAGACACTTTACCAAATTAAGTGAATACTCAAATCCTCTGATTATACCGCTTACAGAAGAACACGACAATAGAAGACTAAACAGAAAATTAACCTCAAAAGATGCTTAGGAGGTCTTGTCAATGGAAAAGCCCTCATCATGCTTACCTGACTACGTGTTAACACATCAGCCCATAGAATTTGTATTCTGATAGCTGATTTAAATAAATGAAAGAAAGAATATATTTAAATGTTATGATGTTTTTCCTTTTTATTCTCATCTTCTTGTGCTCCGTTTAAACGTCTACTATTATGTAACTATGTACACATAGGGTGCGTCCCGTTTAAATAAATAAATAAATAAGTTAAGTAACATTTTTTTATAAAAATTTTTATTCTAAATGCAATATCCTTTTGAGTTGCATTTCAAAGTCGGAATGTTAGTACTAACCCTGATTTCTCCTATTTCAAATGTACGGAACTACAGCTGCAACTTGTAAGAAATAGTAACCAAGATTAGAAATCCAGTTATGAGAACATTAGCTTCTATTATGAAACCGAATACAGTATAGTGGATGGGATAGTCGGTGAGTTCTTATCATTCGAGGTGCTTGGTTATCCAAACGCTCTTGCCTCGCTTCCGATCCGGATAAATGGAGTTATACTGTATCTGTAGAATAATATTAATCGAAGTGTTCTTTAGTCTTCTTTCCTTCGATACAAAATTCCAACAGTTCCCATCGATAGAATTGAATCGTCGGATTATGCGGGACCCGAGCTTTCATTATTGGTCTACGACCGCGATGCGCCGTAATGTATGCACCGTGCATACATGTAACACGCGGGACCCACTCGCAACAATGGCTGCACGTGGGCGGCAAAGTGTTATTAATAGCGGACACTGCCGATATCTCGGCTGCGAGCGATGCGACGGGGCGCAACGGTGCGTGGTAATGAGGCAATTATTAATGAGGCTCGATTATGCGGTCGAGGCTTCGCGACCTCAGAGAGCCCAGATTAGAGAAGCAGGGATTCGATCAAATTTATTAATAAATAACGAAATAGAGTTTCATTATCGCTTCGCACACCAACTCCCGCGTAGTAATACAAATATGAATATTGCTTGACTTTGAACTTCTTTAGAAAAAAGAAGATTAGGTTGCAAATCTTACTAAGTTTTCAAGATTATTATTTACACAAATTCGCGTAAAACTTTTCTTACAGCTCTTCTAAAGCTTTTGAATTTAAGAAAGTAGGACGAATATTCTATCCTCTCCGCAGTATTTCTGTGGGGATGTACAAATACTTGATACCGAAAATACCAAAGGAAATAGTCGAATAAGGCGGTCAAAGATACACTCCTCATTGTGCATATTAACCAATGGGTACCCCAAAGAAACTAATTTCTGCCAAATTTTAACCCGGTAACCACTGCAGTAGTGTAGTTAGAGGGTGAAACGTAACTCACAGCTTCTGCTCTATATCTGTTGTCTTGCATGATAGAAAATTATGAAAAAATTCGGAAATATTCCATTCGATAAAACGCATATCCGTGAACTTTTTCAGAATTGTTGGCTGCAAAACGCAATTAAAAAAAAATTAAAACCGTTTAAAAATACCAACTTTTTATTGAAATCGTAAGACAAAGATATAGAGCAGAAACTATAAATTATGTTTCACTCTCTAATTGCCCTCGTACAGGGGTTACCGGGTAGAAACTTAGTGCAAATGAGTTTCTCTGAGGAACCTATTGGTTGGCATGCACTGCGTTTCATTTGGTTTGGGGAAACTTTTAACCCCTTATCCTTTCAGCTTGTTTAATCAAGTTCAGACTTTGAAAATTTGTAACCGTTCAGATACCCGAAGTCTCATTTGGACTGAACAATATCAAATTCTTGAATCCATGAATAGCACTCATGTCGCTTATTGTGACACTTAATTTTGTTATTGCTCGGCTGCACTGCTTTACGATTTTTCATTCACAGTATTGGTCTCGTTATAAGTGGTCGCTGCATCCCCACCACTCTTTCAGTAGTTGTTGCAGATCACTGAGACGTTTTATTTCTACTATCCGTTTCTTTTTCCAAAATATGGTACTACGATCGAAGTTGTCGAAATATCGGGCAACAAAATTTCAAGTAACCGAAACAATTTTAAGTAACACGACTTGTAACAGGACAATACTGCGACCATCGTTAATACAAATTTCCTACACTGTTACACATTTTTCGCTAAAGAAATTCCTGAACCCTTTTTTCTAAATCTGTCAGTTCCCAAAATGCGCGAATGTATTCAAACTTTTGGCTGGTAATGCATGTAGCCGTGAACCCTCTTGTTTCTACTGAGTCATGGCAAGCGAAAACCACTCGATTTAGCATACCATTTAACGATTTTGTTCACTACACGCGAATCTAAATAAACAACACGATCGTTAATTTCGTTAAGTAGAGCAACAGTTTGTACTGCGTGATCGGGCTATAAATCGCGGGTAAATCTGCGATACATATCTGCGATAACGATCACTAGGAAAGAAAATCAGCGAGCAAAGATTTGTATCGGGGAAAACCGTCCTGTGAAGTCATGAGAATCGTATGTCGATTGTTAAAGGATCACGAGGCACGACAGTCCGATACGATCTCGTGCTTTTTTATGCGTTTGCCAACGTGATACACGGTATTTTCCGTTCGCGGCTATAAATATAAAAATATAATTCCTGAAAACCGTTCCGCTTGATCGGTTACAGATTCCTTTTATTTCTTGTCGCTCCAATTGTCCGCGGTTGGAAGATATATATATACAGAGTGTTAGGCGAAATTATCTCCGACCCAAAGTTTTCGATCAAATCAAGCGATATGAAATTATGTAGAAATGCTACAGTTTAAAATGTAAAATGATACGGTGTAAATATAAAACAATAGGAAAGTTAAATTAGTCTGATACAAAGTGAATGTAAGAAAAAATTAATAAAAATTGTTGTTTATTATCGAGACGAAGATAACGAAGAGATACAGTGGTAATTGGTGAAAACTCTTTGATTGGAAGAAATCTTGAAAAAAAGTTTTTATCCAAGTCTGAGATAATCACTGAAGAGTGCATTTTACTGTTATTAGTTAAACTGTAGAAACCACAGAGTGTAAATAAAAATCAAGAATCTTCTTCACGATTAAATACTCTCTTCTAATTAATATTTTAATTCACACATATTTTACATCATATTATCAAACATTCTTTATTATCACATTAGGTTTATTTAAATCTCCAAACTAGTTTTACTTTTCGTTTATTGAAAATACAGAAAAGAATACAAAAAGAATGTAACCCAATACAAGCTTTGAAAAATTGAATGTTCAGTCTACGATGAAATACGGGAGAGGACCGGTTATGGTGGTAAGTAATTTAGTATTCATCGCTAAAGTTACGGATAAAGATGTGTATTATAAATACTTTAAAAGAAAATTTCCACTTTCCATATAAAACCATTTATCGTTTTTATTGCTTTAATAGATGATGTATGATAAACAAATGAGTATTGTTTATAAAACTTAGGAACGTTAACATTTTTATAAACAACATTAAAATTTATCAATATTGCCTGTATAAATTAGAAACGTTAGAATGTATATAGGTAGAATAAAAATTTGTCAGTATTGCCTATATAAATTAGGAACGTGGAAACTGAATTTCATTCAAATACATGGAGTTCTGCCCCGTATAAAAATATACTTACAGATGTATTCTACGAAACTATTTATGCGCGAACCTATTAAACGCGTCACGATGGGATACACAGACTTCCGGATATAGACTTCCGGGAACAGAAATCGTTGTTTACGATAAGATAAAACCTTGCTCCGCTTTTAAATTAACTACCCACGTACGCGGCAGAAAAAAGCCATGGGCCCAACCGTACAACGATCGATACGGCCGATACACATCGAACGAGCGCGGTTGCTAAACGACCCTTGATTCTTGGGAGGGAGAAAAAAAAAGAAATGAAAAGAAAAGAAACGGACTACGGGTGTTCAGGTATTCAAAAAATGGCCGTTATTTCTAGTCGATAGCTTTATTTTCTCGATCCGACGTGCAATTCATTATTTAGTAGACTGTAGATTGTTATGCAAATGTTTTCCATAAATGCATAAAACTCGGTGGTTTAGATATTAATACCAATCTTCGGTTGCTTGCATCTCTTCAAAAGTGTATAAAATATCATTTCGACTACGCAGTAAACGAGAAATACTTTTATTAAGTAGTCAATTACAAAAGTCTTTATACATATATCTGTCAATAAGTATTTTCAATAGGCATAATAATTTTTGCGCACTTTGATATATTCGTGGTAATTGTACGTATACATTTTCGGCAACTGATCTTTCATTTTCGATTTATATTTTCTGGTAAACCAATTTAATAAATGAGCTTATTTATCTAATAAATAAATAGATGTATGTTAGCGACAGCGCATTTTGAGTGGTCGCTGAAAGTGCCCAGACCGTAATTTAGACTGGGTATTTGGTGTGCCTGGCGAGAAAACATGTTACAAAGTATGAATGCAACTCCAAGGCGCTACTTAACTGCTGGCGCCCCAAAGACGTGCAAACATCGGGTGCCAAGGGATGTATTGTTTATATTAGTTGTAGGAAAGCCTAAACATTACGAGCAACCCAACTTTGCGTTGCCAAAAAGAAAGGACTTTTGACCTGTAGAATCTTGCCACGGAGTGCTGAAGGCTATGTAGTCTTCTGGAAAGAGGACTATGATGGACCCCACGGTACTTACCCCAGAACCGCGATCAGGAAAAGACGAACCTTCTTCTTATTTTTTAAACGTGACTCTAACATGTATGTACATAAAACGCTTAAGAATCTTGATTATTTCTTTAACGTCTTAAATTTCCTGTTTACTTGTGTTTATTACATAATTCATGCTGTGATTAATCGATCAAGAACTGAAGATGTGTTCTGCTTCTCGATCCTACCTTCGGCCAGGAAAACTTCTCTTTTCCTTCTTATATGTGTACACACATATACAGTCACGCTCAAAAGTTTAAAACAAAAAAAATTCAATTAAAAATATAATACAATTCGTGATATTAGAAATGCATACAAATGAAAGTTTTGTTGAGTTCGTCATGGGTGACATATAAATGCACTTTGTTTTAGCTAAATTAATATTTCGAAGTAAATAATGAAAATTCAAACCATAAAGTTTACAGTAAATTATTTAATCTAAGCTCGGCTGATTTCTAAAATGGTATTTTCACATTTAATGTAATAATATGTCATTATGTTTTACTTATTTATGCCTGACATTATTGTAAAACAATTTAAAGGTCATTTGAGAGAAGTCAGTGCAATGATTGAGGAGAGTGTAAACAATTTTAGATATTTTCGTGCCACTTCACGTTTTCAATGCTGTTCAAGTTTAACACATCTTTACAGTGAATCTGTCGTACTGTTTAATGTTTACATCAAAATAAGCTGTTTTACACAGATTTTTGTCTTTAATGTGTTAAATAACTCTATAAGAAATGTTATTCTATAGATGTAAACAGAATTATATTTAAACTGTAATTAAAAAGTAACATATAACATTTGTTCCTTAGAAAAACAATATAAACCTATGGAAATTCCTTAGCAAAAGTATAATTTTTATAAGTCAATCATTATCCACAATTTTTGTGATACAGTTCATATAACATTAAATAGCATACTTAGCCTCGCAGTTAGTGTAGTATTTTTAATAAAATTAATATAGAAAATCAATTTTCCTCGAATATCAATGACAATGAGAAACTTTCGAGCGGTACTGTGCAAAGTCTCAGGTTTCCATGTGCCCCGTTACATATCGCAGCAAAATGATCTGCGCGTAAGTTACGATCGGCCATTCTTTCTGATCCACCTTGTACATCAGGCCCTAGCTTTTTCTCCTCTTCTCCCACCCGGCCGCGATTACGTTGACACGCACACGGTCCTCCCCCCCTTCGTTTTCACACCCTGGTTTGCGTGCGCTTTCTTTCTCGCTTTTGCTGCTCGACGGACCCTATCGGGGGGGAGAGAGACACAATTAGGAAGTCGGTCCAGTCACGTGGGACCACGATTTGGAAAACCCAGAGTGGCCGACCTTGAAGGTGCTAGCCCGTTCACCACGCAGAAGGAGAACAGTCTCTGACGTCCTTTCTCTCCTCCTCCCTCTCTCTCACTCTTTCTCTCTCTCTCTCTCTCTCTCTCTCTTTCTCTCTGGCCCTTTTTTCACTCCCACTACTCTGCAGCATCTCGTTCTCGTTTCTTGTACCTCCTCTCGATCACTATCTTTTTTTACCGCGCTACGTCTGTGATAGGTAATAATTGGCAATCCAAGCACTTCGAATCGCTTCGAATATTATATATACGATAAAACATTTGAATCACTTCGAATCTGATTTGAACATGAGAAAGTCTTGAAAGTCTTGACTCGCTTCGAGGTCTTAGAACTCTTGATTCGCTTCGAAGTCAACAATTGTCGCTATGTATGCGCCGCCTTTTCCTACTTCCAGCCCCATTTCCACATATTAAATTTCGAGGCCAATCAAGACTTTCAAAACACCAATACTGATCGAAACTTCGATACCAAACGAGATCCGACTCAGATTCGATACAATTTGAATTTTTTTAGTCTTGAACAACTTGGAAAGCTAGATTCAAACTTCTATCTCTAATCATAGGTATATTTTCGCTCTCCCTTTGTGCTGTCTACGTAGTCATGTTGCTTAGCCATACTTCAAGAAAGATATGACAGGACAATTTATGAATACTCAACCCTCGGTTGGTACACCTATTCTAGGCTTTACTTCAACTTTTAACTGCTATTTAAAAAATAACAGCGACATTAAATTAAGAGTTAAAAGGAAGTCTAGAACTCCATGAGTTCTACACATTTGTAAGAAATAAAACGTTAGTACGGAAAAATGAAAGCAGATCGTAAAACAAAAAGCTAAATCAACAAGACGCTCGAAAATACTGAATGCATGTTAATCAAATCACGCATCAATATTGCCAAAATATTAGGTATACAAGTTAATTTTAGTCTTTCATCTTTTGACGATGATAAAGGCTATTTACAATTTGAATATCGTAACGGTATCATCCGAGTCTTACAGTGTAAAGAGAGCGTAGCACTCTAAAATATTATAAGACTGCCTGATTCGGTCAACATAACCTAGATTTAACAATAGTTTAAACGATGGCGTGCAGCACTTTTTTTTAAGAAAAAAGACGCCACTGAAGCTGCAGAAATAATCTGTGACGTTCTTGATGAGAATGCTGTAACTCGTTCCACCTGCAAATACTGTAACCGAAGGTTCCGGGAAGGAGATTTCGATCTCCAGGATGAAAAATGACCTGATCAACCGCGTCAACGACTCAAGTATGAGGAATTGCAATCACTCTTGGATGAAAATTCAGCTGAAACAGAAAAGGAACTTGCAATGCAATTAGGAGTAAGTCAACAAGCCCATTTCTCAACGTCTGCGGAAGTTAAGGAAAATTTAGGAGGGCCGATGGGCTCCACACGTTTTGAGTGTAGACAATAAACTGCGAAGATATGACATGTCCCTTTCATTGTTAAGCCGATTTAAAAGAAAAGACTTCTTGCATAACATTGTTATGGGGATCAAGAAATGGATCATGTTCCACAACTGTAAACGTAAGAAATCGTAGATAGATTCCAGAAAATCGATGACATCGACCCCAAGACCGGACAGATTCGCCAAAAACGTAATGCTATGCATCTGTTGGGATTTTAAAGGGGTGCTGTTTTATGTACTGCTAAACCCAAGAGAAACAGTAACTGCAGAGAGATATCAAACTTAATTGTTAAAATTGAACGATGAAATGGCAAAAACAAGGCCGTTTACAAGAAGCGGAACACGAAAGGTTCTACTGCTGCATGTCTCTAGCATGCTGCGTATTCGCCACAACTGGCATCCAGTGACTATTGCCTCTTCCTGTCACTACAACACCATACATCGAATAGGTATTTCAAATAAATTGAAGATATACAAAAATGTACCGATGAGCTCATCAAAATGAAACAGCCTAGTTTCTTCAAATCAGGCATCCGACAGTTGCTCGGAAGATGGGCGAAGGTTATAGAAAGTGAGGGAGATTACTTCATCCACCAATCTTTGTGCAATACAAATTTAAATAAACTCTGAACCTGGAAAGAAGGGAATAAAATCAACTTATTTTAAAAATACAACATTTAAAGAACTAAAAGTAGCAATGCTTAAAAAATATTAATAGCTTCCGCTTTTTATTATCGTTGTTAATGAAAGAATATACATTCTAATTTTTAATTTCAATTGGCTTGAGACGACTTCACGCCCTTATGGCACCTATGCGCTTGATTACTCATTTTGAAATCAGAACGCAGACCATAAAGTACTTCGTTATCACCCTTTTCTTTTCTCTTCCTATTTTTCAACTGTCTTAGTCTTGTATATTCTAAGCTGCTCTATTTGTATCTTCATCTCTTTCTTTCTTCTTTAAACCCAGCTTATATATTCCTTCAGTTCTTTTAATTGATTACAGTGAAAGGGGTATTTTTTGAGGTCAGCGTTTGGACTGAATTACATCAAAGGCGATTTCGGTCGAACACGACCAGCTGTAGTATTACTAACGCTTCAGAAACGTGTCAGAAAAGATGATACTATGAATTAAGGTTCTTCGTTTCGTTCAGCTTGCGCAACACTCTGATTCAAATGTTGCAGGAAGCTAGGAGGGGATCAAGAACTATTATTTACGTCAAATTTCATTCTACTTCACGTATAAAATGCACTACCTCTTGAATGTACCAGTAAATCAAATTTGGTAATAACAATCATTCTCTAGGAAAACAGTAACGTGAACATAAAAATAAACATTCGATATGCTGTGATTAAATATTTATTTTCTGTGTAAATGTTAAAGTTTATAATAAAGCTTTATATACGCTACCGACCAAAAGTTTGGAATTATTACTAGTTTTAAGGAAAACAGGATATATCAAAGAAAAGTTACATATTTTTATAGAAACCGAGGATATTTTATTAATCAAAACAATTAGTAAATAACACTTTTTACATTTTCTCTCGTTTTTTTCATGAAGAAATAGATATTTTTCTTAAATCATCTTTTCATCGAAAAAACTGTCTTCGTTTCTAGTGACTGATTTTGTGGCACATTCTAGTATCATTACTATACTAAACGAGATTCTACAGTATGACTACATCAAATTTAAGTGACTTAGAAGGAAAACTAATAATATTAGACCAGTCGTGGTAACCTTACCGACTTCTATTTCTCCGAAGGATATTTTAAAACGAAAGTGCTGTCATAAAGGACCGATTAAAATCAGCCAAGATTCAACCGAAGGACAAAAGATTCATCGAGCGGACATCAAGGAGCAACTCAGGGAATCAATGATCCATCGTTTACTATTCGCTATCATAATGGAGCACTGGTATTGGCGAAGAAGAACATGACACAGGTTTCGAAAAACGATGTAATACACCCAGTGCTCTACTACCAAAATGTCGGAGGCGCCTATGCGCGAAGATTAACGACTTCCGAATTGCCTTGCTTACATGTAGTTGTAAACATGATACTGTATTGGTGGAAACCTGACTATCGGCCAATATTTCGGACTCTGAATTGCCATTTGATGATTACACAGTTTATCGCTGTGATAGGTTCAAATCGAACAACTCTTGTGTCAGTGGACGCGGGGTACTTATTGCGGTTTACAATAATTTCAACTGCACCTTATCACGTCCACCTCTGAACAATGTTGAACAACTTTTTATCAAAAGAAATGTTAATTATAGGTTAATTGTATGTTTCGATGCTGTCTATCTGCCGGCTACGTCTCCACCTTCTCTCTGCCGTCACCACTGTGTATATGTCGATAATATTCTCGCTAATATTAACAATCCTTATACAGGGTGTTAATCTACCTCTAGGCCGAAATGAAATGGGGGATTCTAGACGTTGAAATAAGACGAAAATCAAGAGTGACGAAATTTCGTTAAATGCTTCGTTAAATAGTTATTAGCAGTTAAAGATTGTCCAAAATTAGCCAATCCGCCTACAGCGTCGTCCATTGGGGTGGCCGCGCATAGACAAACTCAGGACCGTATAGACATGTATTATAACGCTTACCTCGTGGGGCGCAGGAAAACTTATTTGTCACAGGTAATACAAAATCAAAACTTCAGTCACTTTCTAAAAAGTATGAAACGAATGTTGAATGACATTAAACCTACTTACTCGCAAAATCCACAAGAGCATGTCAAAACTCGCTCATTGGGATTTTCGAGTAAAGAGGGTCAATGATCTCTTAAAGCAGATAGTACACTGCCCAAAAGTGAAGCATCCACACGCATTCAAATAGCGATTGTCCCGTTCGCAGTGTCCACAAAAATGTACACAACACACTTGCACGAATCAGTCATAATTAACACCGTTACTAAAATGTATTCTTTTCTCTCTTCTTTTGCACTCTGACGACAACACCACATATGTGTGGCACAAACACACTCACAACCGTATTTTATTTAAAACTAAATAAAAAAAACTGTTATTCAAAAGAAATTAACTGTAACCAGAAACGATCTAAAAAAGCGTTTTAAAAGATGTCAAAAAGCAATTCCGCTACCGAATATCAGTAGAACCAAATGACGACTAACGAATACGCCGGAAGAAGGATTTCTCTGCGACTGCGTTGGAGGGCTGATATTCTTTTGTCATCGACTGCGTTCGATCGCCACCAGAGATCAGTCGCTAACGAAACTGTGTTGACGTGTGGTTTGTTTTCTCGTCGTGTGATTTTATCGCTGAATTCACTACGAGTGTGTGATACATGTGGATAGATAGATTTGAGAAACGCTTTCTTAGTTTTTCTTTTACTGTGTTTGAATTTGAATAATAGAAATATTACGAAGCAAACATTAACCGAAAAAACAGCTTTCTCTTTCTGAAGGGTTTCTTTTAAAAAACCAAGTCATATTTCGCAATTTAGAAAGCAAGAAAACGTTAAAATGCAATCATAAAGGGCCCGGATTGGGTTATAGGAATTTCGACCACTGCGTTTGCCAGTCTCATGACAAAAACTTGTGAAGTTCGGTTACAGTTGCACCTTTCTGGTGTCGTACAGTTAATTTCTTTTAAATAAGAGCTTATTTTATTTAGCTTTAAATAAAATATAGTTGTGAGTGTGTTTGTGCCACACGTATGTGGTATTGTCGTGAGAGTGCAAAAGAAGAGAGAAAAGAATACATTTTAGTGGCGGTGTAAATTATGACTGATTCGTGCACGTGTTGTGTTGTGTACCTTTTTGTGGACCCTGCGGACGGGACAATCGCGATTTAAATTCGTGTGGGTGCTTCATTTTTGGGCAGTGTACTATCTGATCTAAGTGATCTGATTTAAGTGATCATTGTCCCTCTTTACTCAAAAATCCCAATGGGTGAGTTTTGACATGCTCTTGTGGATTTTGCGAGTAAGTAGGTTTAATGTCATTCAACATTCGTTTCATACTTTTTGGAAAGTGACTGAAGTTTTGATTTTGCATTATCCGCGACAAACAAGTTTTCCTGCGCCCCACGAGGTAAGCGTTATAACACATGTCGATACGGACCTGAGTTCGCCTGTGCGCGGCCAGCCAAACGGACAGCGCTGCAAGGCGGTTTGCCCAATTTTGGGCAATATTTAACTGCTAATAATTAATTAACGAAGCGTTTAACGAAATTTCGTCACTCTTGATTTTCATCTTATTTCATCGTCTAGAACCCCCCATTTCATTTCGGCCGAGAGGTAAATGAACACCCTCTATATGCATCCTTGGCGACTACAGTTTATCTCATGTTGCTTGGTAGATCCCTTCTTCCTACTTATTATGCCCTTATCTCCTTACAAGTTTTATTTACAAGTCACAGTTGCGGTCAATTAGGCCATTCTTGGACCAGGTTTTGATTTTCGGAGAGCGAATTACGCAACACTCGTCGATTATCTGAATGATATAAACTGGGATGATCGGTTGGCCAATTTCTTTTATGATCAATTATATAAGTGCATCAATCTATTTGTCCTAAGTATCAATATTTTCTACTTATCGCTTTCCAAGATAGTCCTCTTAGAAACTCATTGAACGGGTCAAGAAAAAGAAATTTATCCATCATACCTGGTCAGTGACTGGTAATTTAAATGACTATTTATCTTTTTTGTACTCAAGGTCTCTTTGTAAGCTTAAATCTAAGTCCAATTATTTAGAATATGTTAGAAACGTTGAATGTACTTTGATGAGGAATCCGTAAGGTTTTTGTAATTTTGTGAATTCATATTGAGCCACTGATACCATTCCTGTGATGATATTGTTCGGAAACTTCGTAGTCTCAACTGACCTTAACATATCTGACCTTTTTGCTTCGCATTTTCAGTCTGTACACTCTTTCTCATAGTGCAGCCTAGTGGTCAGCGGAGGTACCAACACTACCGACCTTTTCCAACCAAATCTCGAAATTAACATTGACGAAATTTTCACAGCTCTTAAGCAACTTGAATTCAATAAGAATTTTGATATCGATTCTATCCCGCCTTTGTTTGTAAAAACAAAACTGTAAATTTATATTAGCACGACCATTGAGGATAATTTTCCTTGAAGTCGAGAATCTTTTCGACCAGGTGAAAGGACAGTATGATTATACCTATTTATAAAACAGGCGACAAATCGCAAGTTATTAACTGCCGACTAATTTCATTACTAAATACATTCGCGAGAATATTTGAAAAAGTTGTATCATTGAAATTATCTGCCCTTATTGAACAATATATATCTCCGAATCAGCACGGCTTTGTACAAACATGGAAGATCCGCAGGTAATAATTTATCTCCATTTAATTTTTACGTATCGCAGGCTCTAGACAATAGTTCTCAGACAGAAGTTATCTTTACCGAGTTTCGTTTTTACTTTGACTCGGTTGATCATGATATTTTAGCATCTAAGCTTTATTAACTTTGGCTTTCGGCAAGTACTGTTGTCTTGGCTTCGTGACTACGTCAGTAACCGTTCTCAATTGATGGGTTAAGATCCGTGATTCTTTTTTTAGCAAGTGTCTAGCAGGGCATTCCTCAAGGATCACATCTTGGCCAATTGTTAATTATGATATTCATTAATTATCTACCATCAAAATTCATTACTGCTCGATCTCTCCTGTTTTCCGACAATCTTCAAATTATACTGTATTGTAACTAACATCTCTGATCGATACTCGTTACAGAAAGACCTGATCTCAACATGATGCTTAGAAAACAATCTTTAATTTAACATTGCCAAATGTAATTTTATGAGACTGGCTCAACGTCGTACCGCTATTATAACGCAGTATAACCTCGATGGTATTAATCTCATGGTTATTGACGAGTAGCGTGGGCTTGGCCTTGCGTACAATGACAAATTTTATCTTATGCTAGCTATATTACTAAAGCAGTTAATCGTGCTAACCAGACAGGCTATCTGTCTAACGAGAACCGACAGAACTTAGGTTTCATCCTCGTGTTCTTAAGACCCTATACTATTCTTCTGTTATACCGTACCTGAAAGTGTCATGTACGAAAGGTCATATGATCTCCCTATCAAACCAAATAGAAACATCTTATGGAAAGAACCCAGCACACGCTTCTCAGATTCATCTCCTGTTTTTCTTGGTTCTCTTATGTTAAGAACAGATTATGATTATATCCCTATTTTGCATGCTCTCAATATACAGGGTGTTAATCTACCTATGGACTTAAATGAAATGGGGGGTTCTAGACGGTAAAATAAGACGAAAATCAAGAATGACGAAATTTTGTTAAACGCTTCGTTAATTAATTATTAGCAGTTAAAGATTGCCCCAAATCAGCCAATCCGCTGCAGCGCCGTCCGTTGGGCTCGCCGCGCACAGCCGAACCCAGGACCGTATCGACATGTATCATAACGCTTACCTTGTGGGGCGCAGGAAAACTTGTATGTCGTGGATAATTCAAAATCAAAACTGCAGTCACTTTTCAAAATGTTGAATGACATTAAACCTGCTTACTCGCAAAATCCACAAGAGCATGTCAAATCTCGCCCATTGGGATTTTCGAGTAAAGAGGGTCAATGATCTCTTAAAGCAGATAGCACACTGCCCAAAAGTGAAGCACCCACACGCATTCAAATCGCGATTGTCCCGTCCGCGAATATTTATTGAATAATACACTCGCACCACGAGTATTCCATCCGCAGTCTCCACAAAAAGGTACACAACACACGTGCACAAATCAGTCATAATTTACACCGCCACTATAATGTATTCTTTTCTCTCTTCTTTTGCACTCTCACGACAACACCACACACGCGACACAAAATACACTCACAACTATATTTTATGTAAAATTAAATTGAAAAAAATGTTATTTAAAAGAAATTAACTATAACTAGAAACAATTTGAAAAAGCTTTTTTAATGAAGTCGAAAAATAATTCCCCTACTGAACAACAGCAGAACCAAATGACGACTGACGAATACGCCAGAAGAAGGATTTCTCTGCGATTGCGTTGGAGGACTGATATTCTTTTGTCATCGACTGCGTTCGATCGCCACCAGAGATCAGTCGCTAACGAAACTGTGTTGATGTGTGGTTTATTTTCTCGTCGTGTGATTTTATCGCTGAATTCATTACGAATGCGTGATACATGTGGATAGATAGATTTCAGAAATGTTTTCTTAGTTTTTCTTTTACTGTGTTTGAATTTGAATAATAGAAATATTACGAAGCAAATATTAATCGAAAAAACAGCTTTCTCTTTCTGAATTTCTCTTTCGTCATTTGGTTCTGCTGTTGTTCAGTAGGGGAATTATTTTTCGACTTCATTAAAAAAGCTTTTTCAAATTGTTTCTAGTTATAGTTAATTTCTTTTAAATAACATTTTTTTAAATTTAATTTTACATAAAATATAGTTGTGAGTGTATTTTGTGTCGCGTGTGTGGTGTTGTCGTGAGAGTGCGAAAGAAGAGAGAAAAGAATACATTATAGTGGCGGTGTAAATTATGACTGATTCGTGCACGTGTGTTGTGTACCTTTTTGTGGAGACTGCGGATGGAATACTCGTAGTGCGAGTGTATTATTCAATAAATATTCGCGGACGGGACAATCGCGATTTGAATGCGTGTGGGTGCTTCACTTTTGGGCAGTGTGCTATCTGCTTTAAGAGATCATTGACCCTCTTTACTCGAAAATCCCAATGGGCGAGATTTGACATGCTCTTGTGGATTTTGCGAGTAAGCAGGTTTAATGTCATTCAACATTTTGAAAAGTGACTGCAGTTTTGATTTTGAATTATCCACGACAAACAAGTTTTCCTGCGCCCCACAAGGTAAGCGTTATAATACATGTCGATACGGTCCTGGGTTCGCCTGTGCGCGGCGAGTCCAACGGCCGGCGCTGCAGCCGGATTGGCAATCTTTAACTGCTAATAACTAATTAATGAAGCGTTTAACGAAATTTCGTCACTCTTGATTTTCGTCTTATTTCACCGTCTAGAACCCCCCATTTCATTTAAGTCCATAGGTAGATTAACACCCTGTATAGACATTAAAGAATAGAAAGATCACAGCAAACATACTGTTTTTATTTAAAATTATTATCAATGCTACCGACTGCCCACCTTTACTACATTTAGTTAATTTTAACGATCCTTTGAGTCATTTTCGTTCATCCCCATTTGCTATCGTTAAATTTAAAACCGATCTCAGATTCAGCGATCCCACCGCCAGAATTTATATTTATGCCAACGCAATCACAGATAGAACCGATTTGTTCAGTGGCAATCTCTGTAATTACAAAATGGTAATACGTAACAAGCTTAGAACCAACCAGTAATAGCCATGTTTACTTGACTCACTTTCTTTCTCAATCTTCATATGTTTCATCGAGTTTTGATCTGTTATGTCAATAAATAAAAAAAAAAAAAGTAAAAAGAATCTTCTTTTCTAAGTGTGATAATAGCACTCCTAGTTTCAATACTAATCTGTATCGTGTTAGCCATTTTTAAATATTGAAGTACAATTTTCACTGCTAATCCCGGTTGAATGCTCCCGTGAATGAGAATGATAACAATGTATGGCAAATATGGCTTTTATACCTTTTTTCAGTGTCAGCGACAACCAATCGACATATTGTAGTGCTAAACTCCCATTGGATAAGCAAAAAAATCAGGTAACCTTGTATAACGTGAAAACAGATTGTCATTTTACGTGGGAGGGAGATTCACATTTAGCGTTACTTTAAATTGGGATTATAATCTATACAAGAGTATTTTCAAATACCTTTCAAACTTTTATTCTCATTTTTGAAGGATTGTGGTTTAACACGTTCGCTGCCACCAGGAAAATATTAATGACATGCGTCGACAATGCTTCGACAGTGTAGGCAGCAAACCCGCCAGTTTAATGGAAACGTTGTCATGAATATACTAAGAAGATTTACAGAATAATGCCCTTGTGGAGATTTTAGTGCGCGATAAAATGACAAAACACAACCTATGATTTAGAGTGTTTCCCAAATAACTTCAAAACCGTATATCTCAGCACAAAAAAGAAGTTATATAATTACGAGTCAAGTTTAACCTTACAGGGAAAGATTAGTATTATACGTTACTATTTACAGAAATATTGGAAGAAAATTACTGTCTGTGGAATATTAATGTAAATACAGCAAAAAACGATATCTTTTATTATTTATTTCCTACGATTAACGTGGCAAGTTACTTTCGCGATCAGTGAAATATATAAGAAATATTTACTATCTCAAACTCTATTTGGTCGCATCCATTTTTCACATAAAATGGCTAAATTTGCCATAAAATATGTAACTTCCGGTTAATCTTTATCCTTTAACCTTCGAATACATTACGTTCCACTCGAGAAACACTAAAAACCATATGATGTGTTATCATTTTATCGCGTATTTTAAAACTGTATATATAACAAAGAAAAGACAAAATTTCTATGGAATTGTAACGCGTCCTTCAGCGTGATACGTTTTTGATACGCTAGTCGGTTCTCTGGAACATTTTTAACACGCAGGCCGGTATAGAATCACGTAATTCATGTGGCTTATTAAGTAGAAGCGTGTGCACTCTACTTACACACGCCGTTGCACACATGCGTGTCCATGTGCAACCAGCCAAAACTGCTCGCCTACATTCGACGATGCACGAAGCTCCGAAGAAAAATCTTGTCCCGTTTCGAGATGCGTGATACGGTTCTTAATTAGTTATATCTCCAGCGTGGTACAGTTGCTGTAAAGAATTTAGCAAGCTCAGAAGGAGTCAAACGGAATGCTGAAGTAGTTTAGAAGGAGCTACTCTCATTATCAGAACAGGTATTATATTATTACGAGATAAATGATTAAGACGTAACACTTTAAATGAGTTTTGCACTCGAAATGCAAATTTCGTTGCTTTCCACTGGTCTAAAAGATCTAAGATAAAAATTATACTCTAATGTGCATAGTAACTCCAAAAAGTATTCACATATTATATTATAAATAAATTCGCTTAACTCTAGAATGCTGATTCAACGAAAGTTTTTAATAAAACTTTGTGAATATTAATAATACATGTAAGTATGGATTAATTTTCTTTTTTATCGAAATACCACTTCGAGTAGGTGAAATCAACGTTGAAAGCTACAATACTTTTTCTCGTCTTTTAAACATAACTTTGTTATGGTACGTGGTAACGCTAAATGTTATAGACAAAAAATGTTTAATTTTTAGCGCTCGATCACACTATCATAAAAAAAGATTCCAAAGAAACTTGTATTCACCACATGAAGTTTGATCGCAAAAAATTTAAAGTTTTCACCTCTTTGACAAAAAAAATTGCTCCATGCGTGACCCATTACACTCCGCGATAAAAAGATAGCACACTGTATGAATATAAGATTTTTTAACCTTTGAAGCGATATATTACATAGTTTTTGATGTTTGTAATGTCTTGTAATGATAAAAAATTATATAAGTATCTTTCAGCATATTTATTACATTTTACAATCTTGAAAAACAAAGGAAGATTGGTGCGTCAAAATAATAGCACACCTTCAATGTTTTGCATCTTCAGTTAACGTGAGATCGTTGAAGTGTTCACACGAGCAAACATTTGACACTGTGACAGGTTTAGTCTCGAAATCCAGTGAAATTATTAACAATGGCTCGAGGTAGAAAATTAAATGACTGTGAAATAGCAGTAATTCAAAATTTAAATAAAGAAAAGCTATCTATTGCAAACATTGCAATACTTCTGAATCGAAATCGTAAAGTAATATATAATTTTTTTTAAATGAAGAAAGATATGGGAAACAGAAACGCACAGGGCGGCTAAAAGTGACCTCTGACCGTCAACGACGTGCAATTTTAAGAATTGCATCAAATTCTGCGGGTACTGCAAGAGAACATGCAGCAGAAGCTAGTGTAAATATGTGTGTTCGTAATGTAAAACGTATTATAAAGCAATGTGAATATATACAACGTAAAAAATTGATGCATAAACTACCGATAACGAAACAACATAAAGACGCACGTTTACAGTTTGTTGAACAACATATTCGCTGGAAGAAAAAATGGCAAGACGTAATATTTAGTGACGAAAAGAGATTTACACTAGATGGATCGGACGGATATCGAGTTTATTTTCATGATTTGCGTAAAGAATCACAAATTTTAAGTCATCGACAAGCAGATGGTGAAGAAATAATGGTGTGGGCTGTAATTGGATACTACGGAAAAACTGAAATTAAGTTTACACCTGGAAAAATGAAAATTTCTAATTACATAACATTAATTGATGAGCAGTTGGAAAAACATGCAGTGAAAATTGCGGATACCAACTTTATTTTTCAGCAAGATAATGCAAGTGTTCATACGGCAAGAATTGTGAAACAGTACTTCACACAGCAAAACATTCGAGTTTTGGAATGGCCAGCCAAAGATTTGAATATTATTGACAATTGTTGGGCACAATTATCAAGATCAGTTGTATGCTAAAGGAAAACAATTTCAGACCGTTCAGGAATTAAAGAATTGCATCGAGCAAAACTGGAGATCTTTAAGTAGAAGGTTCGTTAAAAAATTATTTAAATCTCTACCAAATCGTTTATTAGCAATTATACAAACAAAGGGTGGAGCAACAAAATATTAAAATAGCATATTTGTATAGATAATAAATCGTTTAAGAGATTTGTACTATCATTTTGACGCACCAATTCTTCATTGTTTTCTAATATTGTAAAATAAAGTTTATTCTTTACGCAATAAATATTTTGAAATATATTTATATGGTTTATTATTTTTTTAAGACATACTAACTACAGAAAAAATAATACAAATTTTCGATTATCGAAAAGAATACAACGAAGAAATACAGTGTTAGCTGGAAAAATGTATTTGTTGGGCAGAAGTTTTAGAAAAAGATTTTGCTTACGGCTGAGACAATCACTGAAGAGGGTATTAACTTTCTTACTTGAACACTTTGACAATAACAAACTGGGAACGCCAAAAAACGAAAATAAATTCGTGAATCTTCTTCACGCCCAAATACTCTATTCTAATTAACACTACTACTTTGTACCTCCTTCATAATAAACGAAAATTTTTATTACGTTTTTGCATTTCTTTCATGCCAATTATTTTATATCTATACCATATTACTTTGTATCCTAAAAGATATGTCTAGTATTTTTAGATAGTTTCATATTTTTGCCAGAGGTAGTACTAATGAAATATCGTTGTCAAGTGTGTACAGGTTCGAGAAATCATGATTACTCCTAATCAACCGTGTGTTTCAGCAGGTACCAGCTACCGAAATACCAAAATTGCCAGTTTCACTTTAACAAACGTTGCCGCTAAACTGACGCTAATTAAGTTGGAAAGTTGGCGAATCGTTGACCGTTTAAACCGAGTCGAAAGGATTGAAGAGAAAGTCGAGCGTTGGATAAATAATAAATTTCAATTGGCGAAATTCGTTGGGAATTAACGCGGATCGTACATTTTAATTGTTCAGAGATCCGTTGAAATTTAAATACCCCGATTTCATCCAATTGGATTGTATCATTAGAAGAACTATACAGTTTAATGCATCGTTTCTCAAACTGTTACCATTTAATATCTGTAGGGGTTCCATCAGCCAACGCAGACAGAGTGGAGGGTTAGTAATGACTAGACAGCGGATTTTCATGCATTCATAGGAAATTTGAGTTTGAATTTGAGTAAGAAAGAAAAGAATGTACGTACTGTACAGAAATATAGAAAATATCTAAGATAAACTACAAGTTATGAAATTTATTGGATGAAACAAGTCTTTGTCTAAATTCTATATCTTTACTTTTTCTTATAAAGATTTGAATTTGCATAAAAATCAGCAGTTTAATAATGATAATCGTTAAATTAATTTTTAAAGTAAAGAAAAAAGAAAGGTATTTTTGCAATGGAATGTCTAAGACTTTCGCATGGTACTGTACGTATCGCTAGTCACGAAGAGATTAACCTGTACGTGTTGCCGCATTAGTTAGCAATTATTTCTCTCAGAATAATTTTTTCATCGCCCCCGATGCTTCACGTGCTGCGATCACGTCCGCTTAATTAACAGCTTATCACGTGCGAAGCGATTTACACGTTGGAGGAAAAGCTTGGTTAATTATTCGGATTACTTGTCGACGTCGCCGGCTTAAAGTCGAACGTGAAGTTTTCCAATCGGGACCGGCCAGACACGGCTCGCGGAACGAAATAAATTATTCAAGTATGTAGTTCGACATTTACCTGCTCAGCAAACCCTATTAAACCTTTTTCTCGACGATACGTGAAGCTTCAACTGGCTTTTGTTGTCTGGAAATGGAACGGTTGCGCAAAGAGAAAGGCGCCGCGCGATGCCTCCTTGAATAAAGGAAAAGAAACTCTGTCTAATCTTTTATACAGGTTCTCTGTCGGCTGGTTAACTGCCTTCAGAGCTATTTTAGACACTCGTGTTCGATCGCGATTGAAAACTTGAATTGTCCAATAACGTTTCATCAATTAGTAGTATGTATAACCCAGTTGTGCTTTTAGATTGATTTATTAGCGTTTTTTTACTTTCTGGCATCTGGACTGATTTAGATATTTTCACCTCATCTGTTGATAAACTTTTCACTTTTATCAAAAAATGCACAATTACAGTTCAAAGACAATTAGCTTTTAATCGATGAGGCGATTAACTTATTGTAATTTTATAAATTTACACTTATTTTCCATGCAAATAAAATTTTATTCGTATTATTTGTATTCCGTAAAGTTATATTTTCGTAAAAAGATAAGCAAATTCAATGTGCAAATTCAAATAATAATTAAGATGAGAATGGTTCCACCTCACCGATTTAGGTTAGATATGTTCAATTAATAAGCTCTTAATTAGATTTGCACAAGGCGTGACTTCAACAACTTCAATAATTATCAATACAATTTTTAATCTTACTTCTCTAATTCAAACAAGTGAACTTTAATCGCTGCATAATTGCCACTATCAGTCAAAACGATTCAAACATTTATGACAGGAAAATATTTTCGAGTGACGATGCCACTTTGTGTCCTAATCTTTTATTGTCAGTATACATTCCAGGACATTTAAATTGCAATCTAAGATTTTTTCAGTTTAATATCACAATCAACTTTTTAATAGCAATTGAAATGGGTGTACAATAGGCGGGACAGTGATTGGGTATAAATTAATCTACAGCGGTAGAATTAAGGTAGAACAATTATATTGTACAGCATGAAAGTTAGAGCAATACATTCTTCATAGGCTCCTCCATTTAAAGGTTAACACTAAAGATGTATGTATGCCAACCATTTACTAAAGGTATACATAGATGTGCCGGTATTTTTTTCTAAACGTTCACTAAATAATTCATACATATTACGCTACGAAACAGTAATACGTTCAAGGCAACTGCGGATGTTGGAAATATATTTATTTTATCCATTGTTTAAAAATAACAAATAGCAATAGACAAAAAAGGTATGAAACAAATATTTTTATTTTCGGAATATCAATTTTTGCGATTCGAAGAACTGTAGGTAACTATAATGTTTCATTTTAATATTTTGTATTTAGATTATATCAATGAGCGATCAGTTGCCATCTTGTTTAGCAAAAAGCCACTACAGTTTGGCATTATATCTATGTACACTATCGGCCGAAAGTCTGGAATCGCTTGCAGATTTCTATCAAAATCAAATATCCTTATATATTCTTCACTGATGCACTGCTAGTATACCGGGTATTAACAGTAATGTACAAATTTCAAGATATTTCAGTATTTTCTTCTATCGGAAATACTGTTGTATAGATTACAGTCCCAATTTAAAGTAACCCTAAACATCAACCATCCTACCACGTAAAATGACAATCTATTTTCGCGTTATATATAATAAGACCACTCGATTGTTTTGTTTATCCAATGAGAGTTTAGCAGTACAATATCAGATGCCGGTTGGTTGTTGCTAACATTGAAAAAAGGTATAAAAGTCACATTTGTCATACATTGCTATCATTCTCGTTCACGAGAGCATTCAACCGGGATCAGCAGTTCTTAAAATTATACTCCAATATTTAAAGATGTCAAAAACGATACAGATTAGTGTTGAAACTAGAAGCGCTATTATCACAATTAGGAAAGAAGGTTATTCTTTGCGGAATATTGCAAACAAATTGGATATATCATACAAGAGAGTTTAGAGTATGGTAAAACGTTTTGAGAGTTCTGGCTGTCTAAAAGACAAACCACGATCAGGAAGACCCACGATAACGTCAAAAGCTTAATATATTATATACATATTATAAGATATTGTTTGCAAACAGAACAGACGGCTAACGGCCCCATAAATTCGTGCAGATTTTAATCATAGTACATCGATTCTGACCACAGTGAAAAGGCAACTAAGAGCTGGTGGTTTAAACGGTCGCCTAGCTGTCAGAGAACCATTGCTTTCATCAAAAAATCGCAAAATGTGGTTGGATCGGTGAGAAGTGTAGCAGAATCCTTTGGAGTGAAGAATTCAAGTTCGAAGTATTTGAACCTCACCGAACAACATTTAACGTCGATCTCGGTAGGACAAAAATGTTAGCAGAATCTATTGTACCGACTGTGAAACATGGTGGAGGCTCAGTTTTGGTGTCAACCGTTAGAGTAGGAGAACTAATCGAAGTAGAGAACAGAATGAAAAAGGAGGACTATTAGTAGATACTTGAGCCACATGCGATTAGGTTGCTATTTAATAGGTAGAAATTTTATTATATAGCAGGATAACGACCCTAAGCGCTCATCTAAATTCTGTAAAGGGTTCTTGTTGCAAAAAGAAAGAAACAGAAGTAGTTCTGAAGAACATGAGATGGCCATCTTGGTCACTAGGTTTGAACCCAATTATGGTTTGATGGGAAGAGCTCGATAGGAATATCCGAATCCACTATCCAACATCGAAGGAACACATTTGGCAAATAAGCGTGGAAAAATATAAAATTAGATATAATTGAAAAACTCATTGCCAGGATGCCTAGAATGTGCCACAAAATCAGTCGCTAGAAACGAAGACAGCTTTTTTGATGAAAAGGTGATTTAAGAAAAATATCTATTTCTTCGTGAAAAAAACGAGAGAAAATGTAAAAAGTGTTATTTACTAATCGTTTTGATTAATAAAATATCCTCGGTTCCTATAAAAATGTGTAACTTTCCGGCAATGTATAATTGAATATAGCCAATGTAAGGGTACTAACTATTTTGAACAGTTTCACGATAGCAGAAGTAAACCATGGTATATTGGCGGAAACTTATCTCGAGAAATTGTTATGGTCATGAATAGAATTAGATCTAGACATTATAGTCTTAATTTTTCGTTGTTTAAACTAAACTTAGTAGCCGACCCTAATTATACACGTGGTTTTAAGAGGCTGGCCATTAATCACGTCATATGACAATGTTCTTTGTTCGACGATCGAAGACTGAAGTTGATCTTTGAAGTTGCAACGTGTTACTTTTCAGTTCATAGAAAATTACTGGCTTATTGTAAAGAATGAACAGACACTGAATTTTCGGACAAATACACATTTTTCATATTTTTCTCTCATAAACACAATTAAAAAATGGAATATTCACCTTTTTTCTAAAATTGTGTGATTACATAGAATATTTCGTGCTGCCAATACACAGTTTTTATCGAGTTTCACAGAAAACTGTTCACTACAAACACAGAATTTACTAAGAACATTTCTTCTTTGAACATTGCCTATGCAATGTTGCACTTTACAAATAACTTAACAAGATTTAATGACGACTTTTCCCGTCGTCGGGTAGCAAAGAAACAAATTACAGGCTCGGTGCTGTTAATTTCACATGCTACAAATTTTGTTCCGATTCCGCGCGAACTACGTCCAAGGGAGGGGATAAATAAAAGTTACACCGTAATCTTAAGCCAGGTGGAGCGAGGAGAAATCTCGGACGCGTAATAATAATAATAATGATTACGACAAACCGGTGAATAAATTGTTCGCTTTAATAGCGTCATTACGCGTTATACTTGTACTCTGTACGAAATACACAACGGAATCGTTTAAAATATGAAAGCGTAACTCAACCCTTTAAACACGGTATTTAAGGTCTCCTTGTTTCATGGTGACCAAGTTGCTTCCCTTTTTATACCAACTTTTGGTATATCTTTATGTACCATATATTTCGGAACTCTTTCAATTACATATTCAAATATGTAACATATGTTACAAAACGAAATCATAAATGTATAATTTCTACCGAACCAAATTAACTTCAAGTTCTTTACATTTCTTTACATAACAAAATGATAATGAATAATATAAATATTATTCGATTTCAATTATATTCGTAATTATATTCTACGAAAATATACTATCCCTGGAAAAAAGTATTTGATCGAGGATCAAGCAATACTAAATTACGTAGAAATATTGCAGTTTAAGATGTAAATTGATACGGTATAAATATCGAGACGAAGGTAATGAAGAGACACAGCTGTTGTTGAAGAAAAGTATTCGGTTGAAAGAAATGTTGGAAAAAAGTTGTTGCCCATGGCAGTGAGATAATCACCGAATGATATATGAGTTTATATGAGTTAAACACTTTAAGACAATAACAAACTGTAGAAATCACAAATTGTATGTAAATAAAATCCAGGAATCTTCTTTATGGCTAAATACTCTTTCCTAATGAATATTTTACTTCTTCGTTGATTTCCTTTTTACAATAAACGAAAATTTTAATTATTTCTTGTATTCATTTTTTATTACACCGATTCAACTGTCCTAGATATTTTATATTTATACCATCCCATTTTGCGTCTCAAAAGATTTTATGTTGTTTTGTATTTTTGCATATAATCGAAAACTTTTTATCAGGGGTAGTGTATCATAAAAAAGTTTTGAATTTCACGAGCAGTCAAAAGCTTCGATCCCTTCTTCATTTGTAAAAGATTGCACGATTCTCGATTGTACTATGATCTTATGAACATTGTATACGCATCGGCCCGATCTCGAGATGTTGTCGTTCAATGAATACGAAACCTGTTGCACGCGAAACGGCACTCAGTATTCGCCGTGTATGCGGAAGATCCGCTGCTCGTCGGGCGAACATACGTAATTAGGTTGCACGTTTCGACTGACGATCGTCAAGCCGTGCTCAATCGAATCTATTGACAATACTTCCGATTCTATTTTCTTACAGGTTTTCGCAAAAAGATCATCATTGGTGAAAGAAATGCCCATACATTAACAGGTATGATTTTGGAATAGATGCGAACGTCCTCAGAATTATTTTCAAATAATATTACTTGAAAAATTGCTTTTTAGGGCTACTTTGAAAATAATTTATTCATCCAAATAACATTAATATTTTACAAAGAATTTTTTCTTCAACGATGGGAAACTTTAATACGGAGGAACGTCAAATAGTGAAAAAATATAAAAAATCTCACATTTAACTCTCGAACAGTTGAGTTCACTTTGGTCCAGCCATAAATAATATTGTATCATTTTTCATAAAATGGACTTGAATTTCATTCATTTTTGACATTTCTTATAATTGATTGTATATAAATTTCATGTATACAGTTAAAAACACGAAAAATGTATACACAATTTAACGACCGTTAAAAGGTGAAACAAATTTCCGTGTGAATTCCATCTTTAATTGTGTATATAAAAACATGAATAAAAATTCGCAGTTTAATGTTTAGTTCGTTCAACTTTGCATAAACGAGTTCATACATTTAGAATTCCTTACTTGAATGCCAACTCTTAAAGATGTGTCGCTAATTAAAGTTCTCGAAAGCATCTTCTTACAGGAATAATGGAATATTTTGTTCGATATCAAACAGTTGTAGATTGTCACTATAGCCGCAAGGAATGTTGACAATACCTTCAATCCTTTCCCAAGTACCGGCATGACTTCAATTTGTGGCCAGGTTTATACCGCGTACAGCGTTTAATATCATGGTAATAAAGAAGCTCGAAGCTTATACTTATGCAAACTGGGAACCGCTTTACATATTTTTATGCAAGCTATCCGTTTCTATAGTTACTTTGTAGAAATTCAGCGTGTATTTTATAATATTTCACCGTGATACCTATCATCCTTAAACAACGAAAGATAATTGTAGCCTATTATCGTGAATAAAATAATGACTTCTATTACTGGTTTATTTAAACCAAAAATTAATAAACTATTTTGTATTGCTCTTCATCCTTGTACGCGACTATATAACTACAAATTAAAAACACGTACGTTCCTTTCTTCCTAATCTTAACAATCTTTCACTGTTATCAAAATGAAAGATTAAAAAAGAAACTGGAACATAAAAGATGTCCATTCCGTGGGGTAGCCATGTCTTCGAGCAGCGTTTTCTCAAAAGCACGTACACTCAACGACCAATTAATGGTAATCGCTACATGCAAGTAAACACACACTAATTCACGGAAGATTTCACGATTTCGTTGGACTCCGGCAAGGTTTACGGGTTCTATGAGGTTATCAATCGGACGATTTCCAATACATGTGCGAGCCTTTTCTCCATCAGAGGAGAAGCAAGTAACAAAAAAATTTATATATCTGTACATAGAAATCGTTAAAAATGTCAGAAATTGTTATTAACACGTATGTTATTAATTCCAGGATGCTAAAAAAAATTAGCAAATCATTCGATATATACCGCAGACAGAAATTTTGAAAACAGTAAAGATGGAACAATGAAAAGAAAGAAAGGTAAAATGTTTAGTACCTGCTTAAATACCATGACACCTAACCTCAATTTGAAATTATACCTAAAACTCCTGTAATTAATAGTCGACTTTATCGACTTATCAACTATGTTTCATAAATATTTTCTGCCACTACTTGTTACAAAATTATCATGTTACAAACTATAAAAGAGGGGCACAAAAGTTGAAAACTCGAAATTGGATAACGATTCTTAAAAGATTAACTCCTCGTGTTCGCCTAGAGGTTCCCTTAAATGCACTAACACTTTTGAACGGGGGTGTACGTACACCTATGCCGAGAGTCGCGTTTTATATCTGCCGGTAACATTCGCAGCATATTTTATACCCGCTGACTTATGTTTAATTCAGCGGAACACCGTGGCTCCGTAGCTCGCATACAGACCAGAGAGAGGATCGGCGAATGCGGGAAGATTGAGCGTAGATTGGCCGGGTCGAGGGAGCAAACGTCGTGAAAAAAGAACGGCCGGAACGGGTTAAAAATTGAAAACGCGGCAATAATTTATTTTCGCCAGAGTCCGAGCGCGCCTTCCACGTCGACCCGCTCCACGCCTCGGGCATTTCGATGCGCGATCGCCTTTGCTTTCCGCCTTGTTCTACCCCTTTTTACACGTAACATTTGTGTAAAACGGTACTCTGATAACTCAAGAATAAATTACTATCTGCTGAACGTAATTCCAACTTTTTTTCGTTTCACTAACATCACCAATGTCCCAATTGTACCCTAACCTTTCCCACTCAGAAGCTATTGAAACTTATGCGGTGAACATCCTATACGCGTAAACTTGTGACAAATCCCATTTTTTCAAATAAAGTGTCTCTATCGCACTGTATCCTGCATATGTTATTTTAATTTAATGTATCTTTAATACACATTAGACACCATTTGCCGATAAAGTAGAAAGCTCAAAATACTAAACAAGATTTTAAAGAGTGTAAATAAATATTATAAATCTGTTGACTTTTTCTTTATTTCCGTTAACTTTAAGTGTACTTTAAGTTCTCACGATTAACGTATATTTTTTGTACACCAACGAATTAAGTAAAAATTACACCTGAAAACGATAAAAACGTAGCTTTAGGAAGGGTGGTGAAATCACACGATGGTACTTTGGATGAAATGCAATAACTGCAACTGACCATATCTACCCGCGTATAGTAGTTCAGTTGGTAATTTCCAGGGGTGTTTCAGGATGCCTGCCCTTCGCAAAACCATTCCATGTAAATGACCCTTCCTTCGATTTTATCTATTCGACATGACAACGAATCGATACCTACGTAGGATCCACAAAAGATTCGCCGTTCCTGCTTTATGACTTTTTCATTGGAGCACCTCTGGCGTGGTCGCCATATTTGCGTTCTCTTACAAAGTTTTGACGCTCCATAAAGGGTCCACGCAGAGCGAGGTGGGTGCGACTCGCGAGAAAAGGGGGTGGATGCAACGATACACTGGCGAAAACGAGTGGCTGTCGCAGAAAATTGCGGACCAGTCCCGCGTGGGAGTATCTAGACCTAGTTTTCTTCTGTTCGTCCCACGTTTCGTCGGCTGTTACACCCCCGCTTCGCGAAACATTAGTGGGTGTACTGTACTGCTTCGTGATATCACTCGATGCGTGCTGATTCAACGCTAGGATTGCCGACAATTAAAATAAGTTTGAACAACTTTGAAAACTCGAAAATCGAATAGAGAGTCAAAGAAACGCTCGTTAACGTGTAAACGTCACGTTATAGTTTTATCTCTCTAATCAAGCCTTTGTCAGACGAGCAAATTTCACAGAAAAACAAAGGAACGTTCGTCGTTTCGATGCTCGTCAGATCCAGGCCATACCTCTGCTCGCGCAATTCTCTTGTAACTACATATTTCAAACAGGAGAACTTAATTCGAAGTTCGAACAACCCGAGAATCGAACCGTCTCTTGAAACGAATTGTGTGTTCGAACTTCAAGGATCCACTGTACACGTCTTTACAAACGAAGAAGTTAATTGGAATTTACATGAAAAAATATGTAACAAGAGGGAAACAAATCATTAGTTTTAATCTATAGCAACTTTTCAAAAATGCACTATGATGAATTCATAGAAGTTGCATGAAAAATTAGGAATCGGTCATTTTGACTACCTTGGTAGTTCTAGTGTTAAATATTATTATTATTCCGTATTATATCACATTCATCAAACGAACCTTCATTCAGCTGGTGAATAAGTTAATAAGTAAATATTGTTAATGGAGTTAATACGGTAAATATCCATTTACCAAATAAGTCAATTACATAAGTATTATTTGTAATTGTTGGGATTATTTTTAGACGATATCTCGTACGCAAATTTACAACATAATAGCAGTCCATGTTTCAATACAGAGAGAAGTAGATGAAAGGAGAGAATACATGGATTAAGAAAACAAAAAAAAACAAGTAAATCATAGAAGGGTGATTTCAAACCCTAACCAGAGCAATGTGTCACCAAATGAAGACACGTACGCAAAAATCAAGAGATTACAAATGAACAAGTGAACACCAACAGTGATAAGTAAAATTATTAATTGCCTGAATTAAATAGCGAGTAACAAATAAATCGTTAAGCGTATTACCCACGTGTTAAACACATGAGATTTCACTACAAGATGTAAAAATTTGCTACATCTCTACCGCACAACCTCTTCGTTGCGACACTTTAAAATAATAAAATCTTTTTACAATGCGCTGAATATACATACAGCTAAACTGAAATTATTAAAAATTGCCGTTAAACCTAACGGGGATTATATTTTAAACATATTTGGCGCCACGCGTGTAAAAGAGCGCATTTAGAAAATCGAAGGAAAAAATTAATTAAACAGTAAAGAAGTAATTGAAGAGCTTCTTTTGTCTCGCATCGTTCATAGAGAACAAACTTGTCGCTCTTGTGTCACCATATTTATGTTATGAATAATAAATAAGGAACTGAAGTAGAACAGCATTTTATTTGTCATTCGAATAAATTGTAAGGCTAAATTTTTATTCGGACGACGTTCAGCACTGGCACGTTTGCAAGATGCACGGTGTCGTAGCATGAACTCACGCTCGGATGATATAGTGGGGATCCCCTCGAAAAATCAGGATGATGAATTGATGACGCTGAACGACGGTGCTGGGACTGTTTCTCTTCGGATCGAAATCCATCTCGCTCCGGGACGGTATTGTTCGAGCAAAGGATGAATTTCACAGAAATTATAATTGGTTAGCATGGTAAGTTATTCGATAGTTCCTCATACGTAACGATGTTTCAAATCTTAACCCTGTGACATAAGACGTTGTCAGACAAACACATTACAAGAAACCAAATTTCATGTTGATAATTTTAACCGTAATAGAAAAATTATTCCTTTACGCTGCTCCATCGATAGAAATGAGAGACAGTGCATAAAATATTGCGATATTTTATTGGATCGAAAGTTCTTATCGCACAAGATCTTAAAACGTGCAATTTCTTTTAGGAAATGGAATTTTCAATTTTAAGGTTAGTGAAAAATTATTTAAAAGATTGTATGCGCACAAGTTGGTGAATAAACAAGCAGTTATACTCAAAACATAAAGATTCGTTACTTAAAAATCAGTATGAACTTTCCAAGTAAGGGAGACCAGGAACAAAAGTAATACAGGATGAAGGTAACATTGTTGCTAATTTCATAAACTAATTAACTAAACTGTTATTGCAAATTTTTGATACACGATGCAAAATTACAGTTAAAGAATGACATGAACATGCTTTAACAATATAGATTCGTAATTAACATAAATAACTTTCAGATACCCTAAAGTAACGTTTTTTAACTCTTTAAAATTATGATATAAGTAATTCCTGTACATATTGGTATTTTCTTCAATTTGATCGTCTTTAATGTAACTTCGATCATTACTTAACACCTTTAAGCTCTGGTTGATGAAAGTTTGTAATTAAAGTGCGAGAGTACAGTTGGGGACATTTGTAGAAAAAACTCCAAGAGAGAATTTAAAGAATTTGATTTATATTTACTCCTTCTGCATGAATAACTTACTAATTTATAATCCATTAACTCACTAATAATCCACTAACCAAATGATTGTGAAACTGAATAATTTAAAATCAAGCAAAAATATTGTAATTTTTAAAAAAATTCAATTTGCAGTTTTCTGTGTATCTTTTATTGTATTTTAGTTCTCTTCATTTATCAAATATCTCCATCCTGTTACGTTAAATTTGCGTTACTATCGACGTCATGCCATGTTTCAAATGACCCGAGGCTCTGAACGGTTATAACACCTTCTCCGGTCTTCATTTTCTGTTCATCACTTAGGTATTAGTTGCCATAAAACGAAGCTGCTGCGACTCAACAATTTCTCATAGTTTGCTAACATATTATAAAAATTACAAAAATTTAAATAATTATAGTTCAAAGTCAGATTGTTACGTGAATCCCTGATCTCTCCTCGTTTAATATTGTTTAACAATTTCTTCAAAGCGGCCGAGTTATCTTCACCGAATGCTTTTCCATTGTGTTCATTCGGTGTTTTCTGAAACGATGCTGCGGAGGGACGCCCATCGCCGTATTTCCGATCACAAAATTATGTCGCGAGAGAACACTCTCATTTCGAACAGCCGCGATACTTATTGTTAGAGGAAAACAACAGACTGGACGACTATCGTTCCGCCGGCAGCGATGCGATCGAGGGCACCGATCGATGTTTCCTGTGAGGCTGCTAAAGACATAACGTTCTCGTGTTTACAATACCTGCCCGCGACGATAATTCGCTCCGTAAGGGCGGACACTCCAGTTCACAGGTACAGCCGCTGTCAAAATCTTTAAATCCCAGCGTACTACCTCCAAGGAATGGAGCAACTAAAAGTTGGATAAGAAACTTTGAATTCTGTCATCTTAGGAAATTCCTTGATCAAAAACCTTTAACTGGTGATCGCAGTTATTTCAACAGAACTACAAACCGGGAATTGATCCTAAACTATTGTTAAGTAGCGTATAGTGGCTACTAAAAGCCGACAATCGAAACGAAAATTTTGTTACACTATTAATATTTCACTTACTAGAAGCCCGATTAGCAAACTTTCCATTGGTAACTCTTATTAATCAGTCATTTTATACGGTAGCATTGTAACTATCCGACATACCGGCTACCGATAAACCATAAAATAAAATATACGCATATAGAACGTATGAAATATATTAATTGATATATACCGCATATAACTGCATTTCTATTCCTTAAACATTATTGACTATGGGTGTCGATGCGATAAAGCAAAAAAGAACATTAAGCATTGTACAACAGCTTTTTAAATAGTGTTCGTATGTCAGTTTACTTGTGAAATATATCTGTACACGATCATCCGGACAATTTTGTGCCAGATAATCAGAATTCGATTGTAATTGATATTTATTCATTGAATACACGTAGCAACTATCGAAACATAATTTACCTGTTAAAAATGTTATTGCAAAAGAATTAAAACAAAACAAACGTAGCTATGGTAGGTGGTCTAGGATTTGTGTACAGCACTGTACTGTCCGCGAGAATGTTAGCGCAGTCTTGAAGGAGTTGGATCGAGCGATCCAAGGTGCGACTTTGAAACAATTTCGATCGTTCGTTTTAGACCCTGTTTTGCACCAATTCCTGAGAGAGGTTGAGAATGAGCTGATCTTTGGATTGAAAGGTCAGACGAGCTGTTCAGAGGGAATTCCGAAGACAATGCGCGCAACAAATATGTAAATACAACCAAATGCGATGCCAGTACTTTGATTTGAATAGGATTGCGATTGCTTTAGTTCCTTTGAGAATTTGGCGACGGTTTAAAAGGTTTGACCGTTAGCAGAACGGAACAAATAAAATTCGGTAGTGACTCGAAGAAGTTGACTATTTCCAAATTGTGGAAACATTTCGAAAGTAACGGATAACCATGAAAACTATCACGAAATATCGTATTAACATTTAAAGATTTATTATATAATAGATTAAAAATATAGTCATTTTGGTTTTAGAATTATCTCTGGCACACTTTCGAACATAAGCAATGCCAATCGCTCTCATTTGATTCGATTTTATCGAAATGTGCAGGCCAGCAACAAAGTAAGAGGGAAAGGAGAGAAAGATAAATGATACTGCAAACTCGATAAGTGTGAAGAAACAATAAAGGTCAGAGGAGGTGTTTCTGAAACTAGATAGGCTAATAATACTCCTCCAGGTTGGACATTTGTGGTTTCCACTCTCTGCATAAGATGCAAGTTAAAGCAAAGGAAGACTTCTCGAAAGGTCAACGCAAAAATTTATTCAGGACAATCAAAAGTAATAAAACTGGAAAATATCCAACCAACTTGATATTTTCCATATATAAATACCGCTTAAAAAACAGTGGAACACTCTAACTTTGCATATATTTACTTCGCAGCACGGTATACATGTACGGTCACTCGCAAAAGTCTGTTTGAATATTTACCAAATTTCATAAACCAAGGAGTTTAGATACTTGTCATGGACAGTCATAAAGTATTACAATTCTTATCGAATTCGTATAATATATCAAGTATTTCTACTTTGGAAAAATTTATTTCCCCCTGTAAAATTTAAAGCTAAACTTCTGCACCTTTGGATTTCCAACAAACAATTCTAACTTGTGTAAAGCTATTTTCATGTATCAACAGATTTACCCGTTAAAAATAGAAATAAATATATAATGTATAAATTTGGATGTTATATCCCATATTCGGTTACACAACAGTAAAATTCCACAGCGACAGAGTTTCATAACGGTAAAATCAGTAAAATTTAATAAATCGATCGATAACGAAAGCGAACCCGTGCCCGAAACAAAGCCGAACGGCGAACGCGCGAGAATTCATACCTAGGAAAGAGAAAGGGTTCTCCAGCAAGCGTTCCTGGAACGTGGTATGGATGGCATCCTCGCAAGGATAATACTGTACGACCGCATACGTGAACGAGCACACGGCGCGACGATTGTACTCCGCGTAGTCCGGCATTATAATGGATTCAAACTAAGGGTTTGTATTGAGATATCAGTATGTGGTCGGGCACCGGTAATGGTCCCCCGTTCTAAGAAGCCGCCTCCTCTCTATATCCAGAGCAGATGGGATACATATATGCACTGCTCTCTCTTTCTGCATAACCAATGCATGGTACAACTATCTATGTACACTACCGGCGTAAAGTTTGGAATCACTATGAGTTTTAAAGGAAACAGGATATTTTATTTATCAAAACGTCTGGTAAATAACACTTTTTACATTTTCTTTCATTTTTTTTCATACAGAAATAGATACTTTTCTTAAATCACCTATTCACCGAAAAAGCTGCCTTCGCTTCTAACGACTGATTTTATGGCATATTCCAGGTATCCTGGCTATGCGTTTTTCAATTGTGTCTAATTTTATATTCTTCTACGTTTCTTGTAGTATTTGTCAAAGATGTTCCTTCGATGTTGGGTAGTGGATTTGGATATTCCTATCGAGCTCTTCCTGTAAAACCACAATTGGGTTCAAATCTGGTGACCAAGATGGCCATCTCATGTTCTTCAGAACCGCCTCGGCATGTTCCCAGAACTTAAATGAGCGTTTAGGGTCATGATCCTACTGCATAATAAAATCTCTATGTATTAAATGGCAATCTAATCGCATGTGGCTCAAGTATCTGGTAATAGTCCTCCTTTCTCATTCTGTTCTCTACTTCGATTAGTTCTCCTATTCTAACGGTTGACACCATAACTGAGTCTCCACCAAGTTTCACAGTCGGTACAATAGATTCTGCTAACATTTTTGTCCTACCGAGATCGACGTTAAATGTTGTTCGGTGAGGCTCAAATACTTCGAACTTGAATTCTTCACTCCAAAGGATTCTGCTTCAGTTCTCACCAATCCAACCGCATTTTGCGATTTTTTGATGAAAGCAATGGTTCCCTAACAGCTAGGCGGCCGTTTAAACCACCAGCTCTTAGTCGCATTTTCACTGTAGTCAGAATCGATATACTATGATTAAAATCTGCACGAATTTATGGTACCGTTAGCCGTCTGTTCCGTTTGCTAATAATCTGTATTCTAATATCTTAAGCCTTCGACACTATCGCGGGTCTTCCTGATCGTGGTTTGTCTTTTAAACAGCCGGAGCTCTCAAAACGTTTTATCGTACTCTCAACTCCCTTTTAGGGTATATCCAATTTGTTTGCAATATTCCGTAAAGAATAACCTTCTTTTCTAAGTGTGATATTGGAGATTATGGATTAAAAAGGAATAAAATAAAAATAACTCTTCTATTTAAGAATTCAGTAAACTTTATTTCTAAGGGAAGGTATATCGTTTTCTGAACCTGATCTCTACACAGCGAGAGGCAAGACTCGAATGAATAGAAGATGCTAAAGGACACAGTTCGTTAGAGTCTAATTCTTACGCACAGCGTGGTAAGCGAAAAATACTTGACCGGTTCCTGGAACCTCTTCAGCCGATAGTTCGACCTTACACAAATATTTCTTCGAGGCGATTGATCTTTGTTTATTCGTTAGGACAGGAATTTCCAACATGTGATAATAACACTTTTAGTTTCAACACTAACCTATATGTTTAGCGTTACTTTAAATTGGGACTGTAATCTATACAACAGTATTACCGATAGAAGAAAATATATAGTATATATAGTATACTTAGTATATTAGCAATGCAACAGTACAGAATGTATAAGAATATTCGATTTTGGTAGAAACCTGCAAGGGATTCCAAACTTTTGACCGGTAGTGTATGGTATCATGTATATGCGGCTGCAATCAAATTTCACCCCCTTGGTACCCCCGCGCAGAGGTAAGATACTGTTTCAAATGATAAATAAGGAACAGTTTGTATTTCATTTGAAGTGTTAAGCTGATTAGCTACGTTTCCGTGGTCTACACCTTTCGCTGCAGTACATTACTATACAAACCTAGTTCTTTATGCCTCTACCATCTTGATTCTTTTCCTAAATAAAGATGGTTTGAAAGTATGAACAAGGGAAAGGTTGTTCTATACTTGTGTCGGAGAATATGCAAACACCGCTCTCTCTCTCTATATATATATATATTGCAACCTAGTGTTGTATCTATGTAGGTATAGTCCAAAATAACGGTTCCATATTATACAGACAATTGAAAATTATAAAAGGCCTTCCAACCTGAGAATAGACTTCGGTTTTTGGTTTAAATTTTTATATAGATGTGTCTGTCTATAATCTCTATTGCTTGCTCTAATTTCGTAACATACTTTGTTCATATTGTCTTGCACTTTACTCTACTAATCTGCTATGTTCTTCATATCCCTGTAACTTTTACAGTGCTCTAGCTTTCATATGTCCTCTTCGCAGAATGAACATTCCTTTTCCTCCTCTTTCGCCCAAAACGTGTTTGCATTATCCAAACTGCCATATTTTGTAACAACTTCATATTGTTATTCCGTACAACAACAATAAGCATAGTAAAAGAATTATCGATGTAACGACGATAGATAAGTAAAATGGGTTGCAGAATAACGTTCAACTTAATAACGTTGATGATTAAATGAAAAGAAAAATTTTAAATTGAGTTTACACTGAAGCGACAGTTTTCAGTAAATAAAAGAGATGCGAGCGTAACCGTCACATTAAATGTGTGTGTTAATTGTGTGTTGAACTTCCACGTGGTTAGGGATTATTTTAGTTAAAACAGTCTGCTTTCGTAAATAAGAATAGAGTTTATTATATTGAAGAATAATAAAACAATAAAGGTAATATTAATGTATTTGGCAGTATCTTTAAGGAATCTTACTTTAGGTTTTAAGTTTTAGGTTTTACTTTAGCTGTTCACGCGTTAACGGTTCAAAACAAAACAAGGCATAATCTCTTCTCGCATGCATACCCTGTCATTCTTGCCAACAACCTTTCGTACATTACATTCATATCAACCACTTCGCAACAATTGTTCCCAACAAAATGAAATAATTGAACATCTTTCAGTACGTTAAGCTACGTCTACACTGAAACAACATCAAGGAACATTTTGACAGTGTTCCAAGTTTTTTGAAAAAGTTGTCACTTGTGGATCAAATGTTTCCCTAAGTCACCATACGTTGAAAACATTTTATAATATATAGCAACAAGAAGCGACAAAATATTTCTCGATATCGCTTCAGTGTACAACCCAGATTCAGTCCTAACAAAATTTGGGGCTGACATATAACTCTAAGATTCATATTAAAAGCACAATAAAATTCCTTAAAGCTACAAATTGATGGAAAAAAGAAGATCTAAAGGGCTGGCACAGTGGCAAGAGGTATACTTCACTTGTTCCGCCCAATTTTTTTGATTACAGATTGACATCCGACCTCTGAGAAGTGGCCGTTCTCTCTAAACTTTTTGTTTAGTTTTACATTAGATTCGGCTTAATTACCATTTTACCACTGATTCGCAATCGTTTTGTATTTTTAAGGGAACTCGTATCTATGAACAGCTAAACGAATCCAAGACAGATCAAAATCGCGAATCCTTATTGAGATATCAGCGACTGAGTTCGGTAATGACGGGCCTCGGTCCGCAGAAGCCGCTCGAGCACCAAGAATCCAGAGAGGCCCTTCCAGCCCTGATAGGCTGCATCGCGCTCTATCGCGGCGCCATAACTTACAAAGTTGCATTCATGAACGAAAAGGTGAGAGGGAGAGCGTGGCGTCGTAAATTCAGTCCGCGACGCCGTGTATATACGCGAACGTGTAGAATTAAAACGCGATACTATAACTCCTCGACGATCTTTTTCAATGGCGGCTCTGACGTTTACGCGTCGGGCCGGTGTTTAACTCAGCTTTGATAAATACGAGACGCCGAGGCCGCAACGTCGGCTACAGGTGCGAACTCCAGCCCGGCATTAAATCTTACCGAGCGAAACGCAACGGAGAGGGTCTCAATGGATGAACTATGAAAATAGAACGCGGCAGACCGACACCAAAGCTTTGGTCCGCGCCAAAGCTTTTCGTTGTACGAGTAAAAAGTATTTGCATACTATGCTGCAAGAAAATTCTAAAATACCGGCTTCAGTGAAACTTTGTGCATGTATAAAGTATATATAGAATAATTGGTTATACGTGTTGTTATTGTTGTTAAGGGGAAATATTTTTAAGAGGGTGAAATCAATCACTAAGGCTTCAATACTTTTTCGTGCTTCGAATATAATTGTTTCTAGAATTTTTTATGGCGAGGCGATAGAGCGTCAAAAATTAAACATTTTTTATCGGAAAGTTTTTACTTTATCATGCACCATTACAGAAAGTTATATTTCAAAAACGGGAATGGATACCAAAACTATGAGCGTCCATTCTGGTAAACAAAAAACTAATTCATACATACACTACTGCACTCTACATACTCACAAAGTTCTATCAAAGGCAACTTTTGATTGTTAAAAAGGTTTTTGTTTCTAACGGAACATTGTTGGTACGTATACGATTCTGTATGCTCTATATACACACAACGTTTCACTGAAACCAGAATTTTAGAATTAAATGAATTTTCTTGTAATATAGGGTGCCAATACCTCTTCGAGCCACTGTATACGTATTGGCCTCAAAAAATGTAACCAGAATCTTTAAATAATTCGATGATCAGATTGCGGATATGTAAGTTTATATTGTTTGTGTCACAGTTGAAGAAATGTAAGTTAACGAGATTCAATTTTCCGTAAACACATAAACGTTTATAGTACATTGCTAATCACAGTAACTATCCTAATAAGCTTCCTTCTATAAGAAACATCGACCATTTCAAACAGCGAAGCTTAATAAGAAATAAAGTTCGAAGCGGCAACAGGAGTACTCGAATTTTGCGATGTCATTAACACTAGAAATAACAGAGCGATCAAAACGACCTATTCGAAATTACTCGTAGAAACTCGGTAAACTTACTCTGATACATTTTCTAAAATTTTCGATGACTTACTGTAAAAAATATGAGTAAAGTTTCGTATAATTCTCTTTTTTGTTGCAAACGTCAATAGTTCTAGTGTTAAAAGCAGAGGTCATTGCAAAAGATGTATTAACCAAGACAAAAGGTAAACAAGAAGTGGAAAATAGTCATAAGCTAACCACAATAACTGTTCTAATAAACTCGTTTCTCCGGGAAGCATCGACCACCTAGAACAACAAAACTTAAAGAATAAAGTTCGAAGAGGCAGCAAGAGAACGCGAATTTCGCGATGTCATTAAAAACAGAGGTCGCGGTAAGAAGTATCGGAGAAGAAAGGTAAAGGAGAAGTGGAAAACAGTCACGAGCGGACGAGACCCAGGGTATCGTAAATCACTATCGACCTATTCTATTCAAATGAAACTCGTGTTCTCCCTCTACACAACGTCTTTTACCTCTTCCCCACCGTTATCCCTTTCTCTGTCCACACAATATATCCGAAGTTTTTGTTTTACTTGGAATTCGTCTGCTAACGAAAGTATTAGGGAGAACTCGTTCGATTAAATTTCCGATTAAATTGAAGCCATTTGTATTCATTAAGAGGAGTACCACCGACCTGCTAACGAAATCACACGGTTCTTTAGGGGATTTCGCAGAAAGCGACCTAAAACAACCTAGAAGATCAACAAACTCACTTTTATACGGAATCCCACGAAATCTGTACTCTCGATAGTACAACCTGTAAATGATTGGCATTGTAAGAGTCACATAGGATGCAGAATATAGCGGCATAATTATCGAGAAGGTACATTTCCACTTTGTCGAGACACCTATTTACAGTAGACTCACGTAAAAAAGTCAATTTATATTATCCATTCGAAAACACTTCGTTTTCAACAAATCCAGTTGGTGAAACGAAGAAAGATATAGCTCTTTCCTTTACATAGCGTTGAGACTCAAAAACTATCAGACATTACCGGGAACAATATTTTGGCCGATGCGTTTGATCAAAGCGTTGTAAATAGAACGTGTTTAAACGGATAATATAAATTGACCTTAACGCGGTTAATATGTTATGCATTGTACGAATTCGCGTTATAAGAAATTGTGCTCTACGAGGGTTTCTTCGCACAACGCAAATAATTTAAAAAGTAGTGTGTAATATAATGCAGGTACTCAACTGAAGCAGTTTTAATTTTTAAATACAGGGAATTTTATTATTTTAGCGCGTTGTATGAAAACAGCAGTCGTAATATCTTTAGCGCGTTATAGGAATTCGTTTAGTAAGAATTTACGTTACACAACAGTCTACTGTATACTTTATTTTACCTATATTCCTTTCTTGATATATCTCATAAACGGATAATATACTCGAATTCAACACGTTTTTGCACAAAATCAAACAAAATATTCCTCATTCGTAAAATTATCATAAAACAGTGAGAAAAAATTGTATGTCAACATTTAGTTGATTATTGCAAAGAAAACTTTGATCTTTAATTTAGTTGCAGTTTCAGATACGTAAAAACTTGTCAAGCCATTAAGAGCAGTTTGCATTCGGAGAATATTTTTGAAGAAAGCATTCCTCGTTTTTACATTTATATGTTACTGTAAAGAAATTGCTGAGAAAATTGAACTTAAGTGTGTGAAAATAGAAGGTTTCAACCTTTGAAACGAACTCCAGACGATTACTGTGCGACTTCTTTTCATGGAAAATACAGTAATTCAAATATTAATAACGTAGCAGTTAGGTGTCCGAATATTAATATTATCGAGCCACTGTGTATATATATAACGTTATATTATATATTATATAATATGTATCATTGGTACTAACTAATAACAAACTGAAATTGAATGTTTACATGTATACAGTAGTAATCTAACTCTAATGTATATAAATCCAACCGATATGACCGGATTTTGGCTAATTCCTCGAATTCTTAGCCATTACTCTTTAGATGTTTCGCATATTTTAGCACACGCAAATTTTCGTAAATCTATAAAAATTCGCGATCTAATCATTACAAAGTACTTAATAAAAAATCGTAGCAGAGGTTAGCTAAAATTATTCCGTGTTTAAACGGTGAAACACACGCAAAGACGGGTTGTATATAGGCGACTCGCGGACAAGAGTATCAAGAGGCCTAACGGTAAAGCCACGTACCAAAGAAACGCGGTTGCTGCACAGCTGCCTACGTATCAGAGACAGGTAAACGTGTACACATATGAGTAAGTACACATACACGCACACGAAATGCGTGAGCACGGTTATTTAAGTGTAGAACATTTAAGCGAATGAAAAAACTAATTAACGCGGACGTTAAATCTTCGCAGGTGGCTATCGCTCGGGTTCTTTCTGAGGCGTTCATAAACCAATACGTCGGCCATAACTGTATGTACACGGTATCGCGCGAGAATTCTGAACTACGTACTGAAAAAGAACCTTTTTTTATTATTTTATTATTATTTATTATTAGCTAATATTATTAGATCCGCGTAAAAGTTAACATTCTTAAATAAGCATGCGAGTACTTAGGTAGACGTAACATGTGTCACTTATACACGCATAAAACATACTTTATAAAGAGTGTATCATGCATATACTATATTCTTAGCTACATTGAACTATTATAATTTACGTTGCAGTAAACAATAAGCAATTTGTCCATACTTGTGTTAATTAAGTGCTCCCGTTTACAAATTGATATCGATTTGTATGCCAAAAACGTGCGTGAACATGAAACATGCAAGATGTGACAAATGTATACTTAAATTTACATCAATACTGTTCTTAAATATTTTTTCAGTCGTTTCAGATTTGTAAACATGTATCTGAAGCAATTTATTTTCGCATAAATTTAATGTTAGAATGTAAACATATTTATATTACATATGCACAAAATATGCAATATATACGTATATATATAATATAAATGTAAAATATGCGATTTATGGAAAATGAAAAATACATTTTTAGGATTCCCTAATGACAAAACATATTCAGATCTAAATTTCGTGCCTATATTTACATTATAATAATATATGCATAATATTTGCATGAACATCCCGTCTCTACTTATAACTTTTGACCAGGTTGCCTGGGAGATGGTAGGGAACAGTCGACAACGAAGTGTACACACTGTATAATTTTAAATGCTATTAAAATTATAATAAACGGTTAACATTCAAAGAGTGGAAAAGTAACTGTAGTCGCGAAAACAGAACACGATTCCGTAGCTAAACGTTAAAAGATACAGTCCACATCGATATCTCTCGACCGAGTCGTACGATTAACAAGTTCTTAATGTTGCAATTTCACAACTAACTCGAAAACGCATGCATTCACGTAGTATAAAAGTAGAACGAGGGGAAAGCCAATTACCGCAAGTGTTTCGTTTGCACAAGCGTGAACATCCTCGTTAGGTTAACCCCAGAAACAGCAGGAGAGGAGAGTCATTGAGATCGCTGCTTGGAAAATACATAATTACATTGTTTCTGCGTTTCAAAGCATAAGGAAAAATTATTTAAAGAAATTATCATCGACTTGTTCGTGAAGGCTCTTATATTCTTTCACTTGGCACAGAAAATTAAATAGAAAATGGAGAATTATTTCATTTGATAGCCAGATAAAACAACTGATTGTTCAAACAAACATACAATTATTTTAAGATAACTTTCAACCAAATAAAATATAATACGTTATTTGAAAATGTTTTACTACACTTATAACCAAATAAGGCAACTAATTCTTCAAACAAACATAACTTTTTGAAATCATTTTCAGCCAAATAAAAGATGATACATGATTTCACAATATTTTATTACATTTATAACGAAATAATAAGATAATTGTTTGTTCAAACAAGCACATAATCTTTTTAGAATAATTTTTAGCCAGATAAAAGTTGTTACGTTATCTGAAAATGTTTCATTGCAACCTAGTGCCTAACTTTGTGTTCTGTTGTGCATACAAAAAACAGAAATGCAAATGAGATTAATCATTGCTAATGATGAGAGATTAAGATTCTTCTGAGAAGCAGCGGAGGAGAAAAGTCTAACGTCAGAGATATTTGCAATTACGAAACCATCGAAGACCAAACACGGTCATACCCGAAGGTTATACGTGTTCGCGGAGATTAGCAAATTTCTTATTGACTATTATTCAGCCATCCATTAGATTCCGCTTGAAAATAGAAGCTACAGCCAATCCGCGCGGTTATAGACAAAACAGAAAGGTTATAATTATCATTAGAGCCTTGTACAGTACGAGAGAGAATGTGGTTTTCATTGTAGGAGCAAATGTTATTAAGCGAACGGTTTAATCTCGTAACTAAATCAGGATTTCTTCAAATTATGAAAATGCTTTATTGCTATGGATATAATATTGCATTAAACAAATTACATAGGCGAAAAAGTAAGTTAAATGGTTATATATCATGGTATGCAATGGTTAAAGCAATCAACTATAACAGCTAGAAGAGAACTATCATAAATGAGAGACTACAATTATCTCAGAAATTATGAATCTTTCTAGGCCGAGATCTTTCTAGACCTAAGCAACAAGCATTTTTTATTCACTTTTTTTCTCCCACTTTATATGATGTTAACGTTTCTGGTATTCTTTAGATAGTTTGTGATCAATCATACTTCATTAGTATTTTATTAACAAAGCTTTCAGTTAGCAAATGCGTCTGTTTTGTGTATACAATACGTATGTACATCGGTCCGCTATGTGTATTAGGTTGTTCGGAAAGTAATTTCGTTTTTTTTTATGAAAATGAAAGACGATTTTCTTGTAGTGAATAAATATTTTATCGAATTATTTATTGTCCATTTTGGTCCAATACCTTTTGCCATCTTTGTGGCAGAAACATGATTCCACGCTCATAAAATTTTTGTTCTTTGCTTGCAAAAAACTGATCCAGGTGATTTTTTACCTCCTCATTTGAAGTAAAGGTTTTACCATCTAAAAAATTTTGTAGAGACCGGAACAAGTAATAATCGGAAGGTGCTAGATCCAGAGAATATGGTGGGTGTGGTAGTACATCCCATCCAAGCTGTAAAAGTTTTTGCCGAGTTAACAAACTTGTATGAGGTCTCGCATTATCTTGGTGGAACACTACACCTTTTCTACTGATCAATTTTGCCCTTTCTTGTTTAAGTGAATAATCATTCAATTTGTTCAACTGATGACAGTACACTTCAGAATTGATCGTTGTATTGTCCGGTAGAAGCTCAAACAAAACGATTCCCTTGAAATCCTACCAAACAGACAACATTACTTTCTTTTCATGAATATCAGCTTTCAAAGGCTTTCAGCCGATTCATCTTTTTTAGTCTATGATCTCTTGCGTTTAACATTGTTGTAAACAACCCATTTCTCATTTCCAGTGATGATGTACTTCAAAAATTTATCATTTTCTTGACGTTTGAGAAGCAAATCACAGATGTCAACGCAACGGCACAAATTTCTTTCCGTAAGAATATGAGGAACCCATATGTCGAGCTTTGAGATTAAACCTAGGTGTTTCAAATGATCATGAACGGTTTAATTCGATAAATTTAATCTCCCAGTGATCTCACGAGCTGTTATTCGCCGATTTGCATCAATTAGTGCCTTTATTGTGTCTTCGTCAGCTTCAACTGGCATTCCAGAACATGGTGCATCTTCAACATCAAAATTGCCGGATCGAAATTTTGCAAACCAGTTTTGGCACTGGCGTTCTGTCAATACATCTTCGCCTTACACATCGGATAATTTTTTCCTTGTTTAAACAGCATTTTTATAGGAAATGTTCTATAAAATGTAGAACAGAAGATGGAATTCAGGTGTGAAAAATAAAAGTGAAGCGATTAAAACTTAATAACAATATATTTAAAACAATTTAACAAAACAACTTAAACGACTTTACAACTTAGCAACTTTAACACTCTTTCTACGTTCACAACCAAACCTTTCTGTCTTCACCGTCCAATACTTTCTGCCTCGCGCTCGCATTTTCCTCGTCATATATTCTTCCAAACACTCGTTTCCTTTCATTCTAATTGTCAACCTTTCTCACTCTACGCATTCGGTCACGACCACCCAGAATTTCTCAGTCACACTGTTTTCCAAAGTTCTCATCTTTCACGCCTTAGAAACATTCGAGCCCAAACATTCTGCGTTCACACGACAATCGCCCAACTCAAGTACTCTTCAGACTTTCCCAAACTCGCATCCGCTCGATCGCATTCCTACATTTTTACCTTTTCGATAGTAAAAAAGTAAAATATGCCGAAAATATTACGTTTTACTTTCCGTATTTGATAAGGCACCAACCAAAAACTACTGGGTAGAATCAAACGAAACTTTTCACAAGCAAGCCTTGCTATATATGCTGTCAAAATATATAATGACCACGCGGCTTAAGTGTGAAGTTGGCTATGAAAAAATACAATTAAGCCCTGTGTTAGGAAAAACGAAATTCCGAACAACCCAATAGTAGGTCCAAAAAGGCTCACCGACCGTTGTCGCGTAACTACATTAAGGAACGTCTTAGGAGTATTAAACAATTTTTTTGTATGATCTAATTCGTGACGTTATTTTCTCCCCTAAGAATGAAAGTGTTCGTTCCGTATTTTCTTGTGTCTTTCTGTTATGTTACCGCAAGTCTTTCTTCCAACTTCGCATAATGCTTTGTTTAGGGTGAGAATTACTACCATACATGAGACGTTACAATTATTTCAAACATTGTGAACCTCTCTACAATTGTAATTGTTTTGTAATTATATTATGCATATTTAATCATACTTAATTTGAAACCGCAGGCCAGTTCATTCGTAACCACGTCAGACAACTAATCTTTTGTGCTTGAAAGTAATATTTTTCATTTTTCCTCGTAACTTTACCGTTACTTTTGATTCAGTTCTTATTTATTGCGTCCGATTAGGTATTTTTTCAAGAATATTAGCACATGCCATTGTAATTAAACGAATTAAAGTTTTGATGTTGTTATCAAATTTATGAATAGAACATTTATAAGTATCATGTGATGCGTTCACGTCACGTAAGTGTCACGTTATCGTAATAACATAACATTGTCATAGTACATTGAAGTTAGTGAGTTATTGAAAATATCTCCGAAACGAAGTCGTGCTAGCGTAGAAAGAATGAAAAAAGCTATAAAGAAAACAGTGCTTATAAAATTAACACCAATTATTAATACCACCATTACTTTATTTTTTTACTCTGTTCCGATTAATGCAACCAATTGACGAATGGGATAAAATGCACAAAAAACTGATCTTTTGAATGTTCCAAGATAAAACTTGTTCTAAATAAAACGGTTCCATTCCATGCAGTCAAAGAAAATTGCAGATAAAAGAAAATTACGTTAGGGAGACGTTAGTGCTGAATGAGTTAAGACGTTAACATTTGAGCAGGGAATCGTTTCAAAATTCATACTACTGCAGTTCATTCCCAAACCACTAACACCTGTTAATTTTAAAAGTTTCCTGTAAAAAACAGCAGGTTGGAATGGTCGGTTAAGTAGGTTTATGCGTTTTCGATAATTAATTCGCTAAACAACTTACAGATTTATATCTGTAATTTATCTCCCCCTCTCCCTACCCCTCTATCACTCTCTCTTCATCTAACGTATATCCGTGCAATTAAAAAGAAATGTTGATTGTTCACAATAAGCGAATATGTAGTAATGGTATTAGAGTAAATTTCGATGAGTGGAAAATACCGTCATGGTACAGAGATCTCGCTGAACGGAAACTTTCTTTCATGGAAACGGTACTCGCGCGAGGAAAACCGTTTTAATGAAAGCAGCTCGCCGTAATAAAGTAGTAAAACAACGACAGACCGTGGTAACTATGAAAATAGCATAACAGTACAGATCCCATATGAACGACGATACGTAACTAGTATACAGTACGATAACTATTACCCCCTGTGATCATTTACCTTATTAAACAAAAACTGTTCCAAAGAACGGAAAATAATTTATTGCTTGAAATTAGAGTAGCGCATAATTTTTTAAGCTGCAAAACCAAAGTTTATGAATGTAAAATATTCGTTTTACCTAAGTTTACACATTTTCATTACAAAATAGTTATAATGTACTGTATTCGATGCATATGTAAATGTTAATTTTTCATTAAACAAACCGTATATACACTATATAACAAGTAAAATGTGGATTTTTATGAAAATCCATGTTTTTGCAAGCGTATCTAAAAAAGTGTAGTCTAAGTCGAGGCTTTTTTTGGTTTCTAAATATTATAATACATAATTTAATTTGAATATTTCCCTTAATTTTGGATATTATGTGTATTTTGTACTCTTTGATATATTTTAATTTCTCATAAATGCATAAAAATCCGCAGCATCTAATAATTAATAACTTTGTCCATTCTTATACTCTGGCTTTCTCTTCAAGTCTAAAAAAAGTGAACGATTTTTTAATTTAGAAAGTCAACTTCCGTATAGACGAAGAATCGACAAAGATAAAAGAAGTGTATTGTGTGATGCATTTGTATCATGTCGATGGGTGTCGCCATCCTGTGGCTGCAAATTTAAGATGTTTTCTTTTGTTTTCGTCAGTCGTTCGAGAGTTGGCCACGGGTAAAGACTTCAGTTAAGTAAAATAAATATATTGTAAAAGATAATGTGTTAAGTGATTTCTACAAAGTGCAAGAAAAACATTGTCCTTTCCGTTCACGTACGCTAATTTCAACCTAAACGCTGCTCGTCGATTACATTACAGTATTCGACTAATAATACCGACCATTACTATTCCGTTCAGGCACCAGTCGAATCTTTGTCTCCGCGAGCACAGAAAGAAACGTGGAAACGGAAACAAACGTAAGAAGGGAGGAGAAGAAAAAAAATGTTCGTTTTTAAACTTACATACGCACGGAAGCTATGAACGAAGCGTCAGCGACTTTTAACCCATTCTTGTATCATAGGGAAAAATTAGAATTATATAAACTGTAATTGTAAAATTGTGTAACGTGTAACGGGAAACACACTTACGGTGATTCAAATAACTTGTTACCTTCGATTTTGTGCGTTTGCTTTTTAAAAATTCAGAATACGTTGTAAGTTTAAGTGGTGAAAGTGAAATGACAATTATTTGCCAACAGGGTACGGGGTGTGTAGTAATTCATGAAAACCAAAAAAAGTACTATAGGAAAATGATAAAATTCTAAAATCTTCATCGGCGTTCAATTACTAATAATTTCAATGTGCAGACTTGTTTAAAACGTATTGTTAAACGATAGGAGAATGCAAACAAATATTTAACTTTTATAAAAATTATTACCTATCTTCGTCTTATAACTAACCTAACATTCACGTAGTGTACGAATACGTTTCACGCATGAAATTCTGTTCTCGATAGCATTCTTTAAGTAACAGTTTATAAAAAATAAGTAGTCATTTTAGTTTTTTTTTATTTATATACCGTATTTTTACATACTGCAGTACGACTTTGTTGATCAATGCATATTGTGCTACATACATACAACAGAAATGAAAGTTATACTAGTGTACGAATACTTTTTACATAAACTGTACATATAACACCTTTTAGATTAGATTAACGAAACACGTATTGATCCACACAAGGGAACAGTGCCGCCGCTTAATATTTTGCATCGTCGTACGCTGTTGCTTCTCGTTCATCTTTCCGATTTCGATGCCTGTGAAACAGTTGATACCGCGGGATCCAGTTGATCTTACGTTCGCACGTCACACGAGATTAACCGTATAAATAGACATACTAAAAGATCATCGAAATCTGAGTTCGGTAGTTCATCGACGAGTCTACCACAGAATGATGCTATCACTGACTAATTGTAAAAGTGATCTAAGGTAAGTCAAAACCTACTTCTACAATTTACTGTGTAAAACTGAGGAATTTGCTCGCGCGAAGTGGCATAAGCGCGGGGGGAGGGGGGATCATTTGCTCGCTCCAGCTATCCCCACTTTTGACGTTCTTAAATTCGACAGAGTAGGATCATGTCAATATCGCTCTATTCTACTAAGTTTCGATAGATCTCGTTTTCCCTCTTTATCACGCATCGGATTAGTAGGTGTGATCGTTTCCGCCAATAAGGAAAATACATAAGACGGTTCATCACTCTAAACAAGAGTAGGGCAACGGCCAGCCGCTTCAACCAATTAGATCCGTGTGCAAACTTCTGAGTTCTACAAGTACACTTCTATTTTGTATGATTCGGCTTATTTCCATATGATTCGATTAAAAAAAGAAAAAACTTGTTTTCCATAATCACCAACACAATTACTCATAGAGTAAGAAAGAATGAATTATACGGTACTCTTAAGATCTCATTGGAAACCTAATTCAACAAGTGCATTGTTCAGAATATTCCTCAAACGTTCCTTCGAATAGGGTTTCGGCCTATCTCGGATAACTGCTGCAATGACTGTCGTTTGAAATCATAAACCTAACAATTCGACAGATTCGACATACCGACACAATGTTGTATTAAATGTTATTAACACTTTTATTATATTTTTATAAACAAGTATGATAAAGAAACATTAACCTACACGTCGGTATGTGATTTTCAATCGTTTCATGGTAGTTTCATATTTTATAAAAAGAAATCGATTAAATCATTAGGTGTATGATTTTAAATAATAGTTACCGTATATACAAAAAGATAAAATCGACTCGGAGAGTTTGACTGATCAGTCACAAGAAAATATCCGACCAAAACAGACACAAATAATTCGAACTGTGTTTATAAATGTCATTGTCGAAACAAGAAATGTGAGTTAAGTTTTTTGTGGTAAGAACACGGTAAATCAATTATACTACTCACCCTAGATCCGACTTTTTAAAGAATTTATACCTTAAGAAGAACACTACACCCCTGGCGAAAACTTTTCGATCAAATCAAGCAACACAAAATTATGTAGAAATGCTACAATTTAAGATGTAAAATGATGTGCTATAACTATAAAACATTCGGAAAATTAAATTGGTCTGATATGAAGTAAATACAAAGAAAAATTAATACAAACTTTTGTTTATTATCGAGACGAAGGTAATGAAGAGATATAATGGTTGCTGAAGAAAACTATTCGGTTGGAAGAAATGTTAAAAAACAGTTTTTGCCCATGACAGTGAGATAATCGCCGAATGGTACATTAGCTTTATTAGTTAACTACTTTGACAATAACAAACTGTAGAAATCACAAAGTATATGTATATAAAATCCAGGAATCTTCTTCAGGACTAAATACTCTTTTCTAATGAATATTTTATTTCTTCGTTGCCTTCTTCTTTATAATAAACAAAAATTTAGATTATTTGTTGTATTCACTTCGTGTTAGATTGACTTAACTATGCTAAGCACTTTATATTTATACCATCCCGGTTTGCGTCTCAAAAAATATATCTGATATTTTTAGATATCCGCCAGCGTATTTTTTCACTTGATAGAAAACTTTTTACCACAAGTAATGTATATATCTCTGTCGACATTTTAACATTTGTGTTAGTGAAATTAAGCGGGAAAACAAAGTTTACAATTAAAATACGCAGTGATTTCAAACTGTTGGTTGATATTGTACATTTTCTAAGGATGATACAGAACTCTGGGCACTCTGCACACGCACACCTATTGTGTGATGAAACCATTGGTTCGATCGATTAATTAATTTTCCAATATTATTAATAAGCTTTCTGTAATGCCGTTACAGATTTGCACGAGGGCTGCTCATTAACCTCGATCTGTGTATCTCATTATTAAATACGATTTGCGAAAAGTGTTTTGTAGAGTGATTCTAGTCAACTGTTCTACAATGTATGTGCAGGATAATTACCTTCAGATGCAGCCAAGTGGCAAGGTCTATGACTAAAATATAGTAATCATAACAAATTTACTGGTTACAGCAAAACATCGATAATCCAAACTAACCAGAATATTAAAATTTTTTAGCATAATAAGATTTTAATTAGAGGAACAAACGACTGTAATTTCAGTTGAGATAATAATAGGTTGTTCAAATTATTATTTATCACAGCTAAATAATAAAAGATCGATATAAAATCCTATTGAAAAATAAAAAACTTGTGATTGTGAATAATTTAAATTACTACTGTTAACAGAATAATGAAAAAGCAAGATGATATAAGAGGAATGGATAATGCATTAATAATGAATTCGTTAATGCCGAATTAGCAGATTGTTAAATTTTAACGTTGGTAAAAGAAAGTTAAACACAGTGTTCTCACAGTAAATTAATTTTATCTTTATAACGTTTGTATAATGCTTAAAAGGCACCACTTAATACAAAATAAGGTAATTTTTGATTGTTCTTTATATCGTTAAAAACTAACAAAAACGGCAGAAAAGGTCATAGTTCTGCACATTTTTTACATATTTATAATTTTCCCAATTATCCGAATATGTTTAACTATTTGGATTATTTCATTGATACTCCGAATATTTGTATAACCGGGTATCCAGATGATCAAAGTATCTAAATCATATTCTCAGCCTTAATTTAAAATGGAAAGGTGTACGTATAATATCAAACGAGGTTTAAAGTGAAAGACGAGGCGCCATGACAATCTAGAAAGAAAGGACGGAACCTTGAGCGTGTCATGAGCAAGATTGGACAAGCAATTACAATAAAATATTTTAAAAATAATCACTCGAACTCGCATCTGAGAGTTTAAAATAATATTCTTTGAATGCTGCTCTAATATTTCATGCAAAATTTGAATTTATTTGTTTGAAATAAACAAACAAAAAATAAAAGATTTGTCATTAATATTGTTGAATTAGGTATATCAAAATATTACTTTAAACGTTAATTTCTTAAAGATAAGAGCATTAGTCGTTTACGTAAACCCTTAATTTCCTGTTTTACTACTGACAGTTGCCGTCAGTAGTAAAGGTCAACGAAAAATTCCCATTCTCTATAGCAACGCGTACGGTACAGTACAGCAATCTTAGATTTATAAAAAAAAATGTTTGACTATTATACAAATAAGTTGCTTGAAGTATGTTATTCGTTTTTATAAGAATTATTCAATTACATCAAGAAATACGAATTTCTGTATAGTAATCAATATTCGATACAATCAGATAATGCAATATAAAAAAAACTGTTACTAACACAGTATTAATTCCGAGTCTATAGTAGTACGTTAATCATCTGAATTAAATCAGAGACAAATCTGTTCGTATAAAAGGTTCTCTTGAATAATCGGTTCGGTCTGAGACAACCCAGTTTTTTATTTGCCACAGAGCAAATAGAGACTAACAATTTTTATGTGGAAGTATGAATATCTAATAAGAAAACCGTAGTATACAAATAAATTAAACATTTTCAGATACAAATGTTTAAATACATACATGCGTGAGCTAGCCTATATTCGGATAATCGACGGTGTACTGTATAAGAAAATTAACAATCTAGGTCTAGATCCAATCTATATGAAACTCAAATAATTATCTCAAACTTTTAAACCCTTTTCTTTTAAATAAAATAATAAATTCCTTAAAACGTATCGGTATTTGTCGACTTCCAAAATATTAGCAATTCTAGAACAAAAAATCAACAGTTCAAAAAGAAATTCCAGAAAATATTTCACGAACCTGTGGACAAATTTATAAGACATGGTAAATATTTGAATCCACAATGGAGGAACAAATTTGTTATTCACTGTAAAGACCAACGGTCTGCATCGAAAAAAGTGAAAGCGAGATGGCATTCCATTCTTGCGAATCTCATGTTGAACACGCGAAAACACGGGCGAGCAAATCGTTTTTGTAGGACAGGAATCCCTGGGAATTAACAGCGTTATTCGCGCACCGCGACAACAAAGTTGTATTTTAAAGGCTGGCACCAACGTACGGGCAAGGAGAAGGAGACAAAGTTGAGCGACAAGACAAAGGATATCAGTCGGTAATAGCCGCTGTAAATTTTGCGTTACCTGTGACTGAAACGACGCACACCAGCAGACTGACAGACGGATGGTCGCTCACTTACGACACAAGGAACTCGTTCGAACCAGGTGGGGATGAGTCTTTTCGTTAACCTATTCTCTCCGGAGAAATGCAACGGCAACCAAAAGTCAGGGTAGAGTGTTGTTATATTTGTGTTGGTGATTATAAAAGTGGCCTACGTTAAAAATTAATCTCTTACACTATAACATCATGTAAGACTCGTGATACATTTTATGGACAGACTGTAAGAAGCACGAGAAGACGCATATTTCAATTTTTATAAATACCCTTCTTCTACTAACCACTGCACGCACTGTCGCCTTTCAAATCAACGCAGGGATTGACGGAAAGATTGTTCTATTAATTGAATCATATGAGAACGATCCAAACTGTGGAAAGCGGAAACGTAAATTTCAGAAATTTTTAACTTGGATCACTTTCATAATCACCGACTTCATTTATACAATGCTGGACATTCAATTACTCCTATTCGTATTCGTACACTGTGTGGGCGTTTGATATAAATGTAAAGAATTATATTTCTCATTAATGCGGGATGAGTGTTGGGTGAAAATAACAAACTCTCAAGTGTAATAGGAAAAGAAACTCAAAAGAAAGTTTATTTAAATCAAATGGGAAATAAAAAAAAACACTTTCATCAGTTTGTGGTTTCTTTCGTTATACGACTGCCCTACGAGGCTTCACCTGTGATGCCAGACTGAGGACGGGAGTTCTCGGGAACATCCCCTTCTACTACACACACACCACCGCACAATCTGCGTATACGTTAGCTCAGCGTTTCAGCAACGTTAGAACGTCGAGGAACAAGGTGAACGAAAGTCTTTCTCTTTCGCTCTTGAAATGCTGAAATTCAACCTATGCTGTGTGATAAGCGAGACTGCGGCACGCGCCGCGTGAGAACTTCACTGCCCGGACACATGTATCTATTTTCATTTTTCGACATCCAAGGATGTTCTCTTATCAAAAACAGCCTCTTCTGAATCTGAATTTTTTTATCTTTCAATTTTTTAAAGCACATCACGTGGTTTTGTGTGTAAGAAAGTAGAACACCAATGACGTAAACTCAATTAATGCAAATAATTAAGATTATGTTAAAGTACTTGTATTCTTCGTTTTTAGATAAAAGTAATGATGCCTAATGTAGAAGTGTCCGATTGCTGGAACAATGTTACGGTTTTTCATGGTGCGTTCAAACCTTGGTTTTCTTTTCTTTCATTCTCCTTTTTGTTTCTTTTGCATAGCAGGAATCCCTGAAAGATTATCTAATCACTTGATTAATGAACTAAAACTCTTACTTCAGGTTAACGAAGTTTCGACTGAGTGCAGTTTTTTCAGTAAGAGAGGTTTAAGATATGAAAATTCGACTAACAAAGAGGCTATGGATAAAGGTTGACCATTTTTTACTTAAAGAAAGAAAAATTCAATTTTTGAAGGCGAATTATTTTTAAACACACATAGTATATGCATAATCTTATTTGCATTTTTTTAAATAGTCAAAAGATACAGACATAATTTCGGGTTATAGAAACAACAGTTATAAAAGTTTGACTTAAAGAGGGTAAATCGCGACATGTGTAGGTACAGCTATACTAAATTCGAGCAACAGAAGTAAACGATATACCTAAATATGTGGAAAATAATTTGAGTTAAAGTAATTTTTATCTCGATTTAAAGGACAGGAACAGGATGAACGAAATTTTCATTTTATTAACACTAGGTTTACCAAGGGTTCATTTTGACCCCTTTGAAGAAACTGTTCGTCAATTTTCTTCAAGAAAATTCTTGCCGTATTTTATGAGAATAAAATATTAATTAACTTTTATTTACATTTCTAAGACATATAATCTTCATAATAAATAAGTCAATTTATATTTTTTCTAATTAAATACCGAAACGGGTCATTTAAACCCCTTTGGTAGAAATAGGTACATTTCAACTCATGATAAACCTAGTGTTAAGGTTTCCGAATTAATGAGATTCACGAGGTGATGATTTTGATAACCTTTAAATATGTTATAGAAATCTACATTCTAAACAAGCTTTTCTCATATATATTACCGTCATCAGGCTTTAGTTTCCAAGATAGTTGCAAAAAACTTTGCTACTACTAATCGATTTTGGCTATACGTGCACAGCCATGACAGCGTGTGCGTGGCCTTTACCCATTGCTTATCTACTGTTTAGTTTAGATCAGTGATTCCCAACCTTTTTTGGTCTACCGCTCCCTTTTCAGGAAAAGAAAGAAACTTACCAGCCCCCATTCTTGAAAACAATAATGTAACAGTGATCCATAGGTTCCCAACTTTATTGTGCCGTAGTCAACTTTTTTAAAGAATGATTCAATAACGCCTGGGACTAGGGTGAAAATCAAACAAGATTTTGACAATTATCTTATTAGAAGATATTAACAATATTGGTGTATTCCTCAAAATTTTATTAAGAAATATATATTACTAAAGAAACGAATATAATATTATTCGTGAGAGGGCTAAGTCTAGTGTAATGATACCAGTTTTTCGATATTTGGTGCCATTTTTGTCATTAGCAATCTTAAGTCGCCGCGTTCCACTATTGACAATCTATTTCTTTTGTTTCTTAGTAGATTGAAGACTACACTAAATCCTCTTTCGGCTAAATATGACTGTAGCCCATACGGCTAGATATAATACTGAAATTCGCCTTTAAAGCCAAAATTCTTGATATCCATTTTTTAATTTCAATTTTAACTCTTCGTTTATTAACAGTTCTATCAATTTCTCCTGCAGTGATAATTCGGCTGTTTGTAGGTTTGGGGAAGATTCTAGGACCCAATCTGGAATGATCATATTGAGAACATCCCGAAATCTATTTGTAAAATTTTCTTTAAGTGTTTCCAAATGCTTGCAATAAGCTTGATTGTGGTCATCATTTGTTTAGACTGAGGAAAGATTTTGGAACTGATAAAATTGCCTTCGACCCAAATTTTGTTTATACAAGGCAAGTTTAGACACGAACGCAGAAGTAGTTGCCTTTGTTTTGACTAAATTCAAATCATCCCCTTGCAGTTGTAGATTCATTTCATTAAATTTATTATATAAATCAACTAAATAAGCTATATCATTCTCAAATTTTAATACATTCTCTCGTAACGAATCACCTTTGTTTTCAAAAAACATTATAACTGAGTCAAAGGCCTCAACGCCCCCTAAATTTGCCTTTGATCAAAAATGCCCCTCTAGATCTCTTCAGCGCTCACCGGTTGGCGGTACCGCCCCCGGTTTAGATTGTCGTTACGTTAGGTTGCACGCTTTGTCATCGACTGGCCAAAACTCAACGTAGTAAATAATAGCAAAAGTTTCTTGGAAATATCTTGGAAGCTAAAGCCCGGCGGCACACAATAGGGCTCCACCGCATACCAAACGCGGTAACATCTCATTTTTAATTATTCATATACAGTTGTTCGCAAAATTGAGCTTACACCTAAGTTTTTTGGTTAAATTTGCATGAATAATTCATTTTATTAAAATTTTACCAAATAATTATCTGTTAAAATATATAAATAAAGCATATATTGGGCGTTTATTTTAGAATATGGTTGTTTTTGTTGGAAATAAAATACGTCCTAACGAATAAACAAAAATTAATCTTCTCGAAGAAATGTTTGTGTGAGGTCAAGCTATGCGCAGAAGAGGTTCTAGGAACGGGTCAAGTGTTTTACCATTACTATGCTGTATATAATATATAGAGGACCCTAACGAACTGTATCCCTTAGCCTCTTGTATTCATTCGAGCCTTGACTTTCGCTGCGTAGAGATCGGGTACAAAAGGATATACCTTCCTTTAGAAATAAACTTTAGTAAAACCTTAAAAAGAAAATTATCGTTACTTCTTCCTTTTTAACCAATAATCTCCAATAGTTTTTATCTATTTCCCCGCCATTAAGCGTAACTTAGGTGTACCCTCAATTTTGTGAGCAACTGTATAGTTAGTTGGTTTGATATTATTTTTGGTATTTATTCATTTTTGAGCCAAGCAGAGGGTTCTGTAGTGGTCTATCTCAAAATGATCCGAAGAGAAAATTATCGTTCTTTGTAGATTTGAGTCTGTTACTCATTATTTAATTTCAGATAATAGCATAATTAATAGACTCAAATCTACTTAATATGTACTTGAATTATACTTGAAAAAATGAGGAGTTTGAGAAAGTGTTTTAATCACATGTTGAAAGTGGTAACCTCGCCGCCTACCATTCTCTCGAATTTTAATCACTCCGTTACCGACGTTTTACCGTTCTTAATTTTAAGTTGAAATATTTTAAGTTGCTTTGGTAAAATGTAAAACACAGAAATTCAAACTCAAAAAATGTTCTTTTTTAAATAGTCTGAACATAATCAGGAGATCTTAAAACGTATTTTTCCGTCGCAAAAATCTTATCGAATTCTTTTTCATTACAACAATATTATGTGTCCAATAAATCCGTCGTGACAGTCGAAATCCATATGGCCATATGCTTACCGCCGAGTTAAACCTGAGCGTTTTAACAGCAAGAGAGACAGACTCTTATATACCTTCTCTCTCGATTTCCCGAAGTCCTACGAAGTGCTGAACTCACGCATACGCAGCTCGTGCGGTAGGGTACCTAGTGGAAGGAGGAGGGGTTCTCGAGACTCCCGTGTCACAACTCCCGTCCTTAGTCTGGTATCACAGATCACAGGGCGTCACACGCGTCGACCTCGCAGTTGTCTGCCTCTTTTGTTTTTTCCGCAATCTCTCTCTATTTTTCTCTCATTCACGCTCTCTCGCTCGTAGAAGTACTAGCATTCACACATGTTCACCTACATACAGTGGGTCCAAAAAGTATTCGTACACTATGTTACAAATAAATTCATTTAACGTTAAAGTTCTGATTTCGATGAAAGTTTTTAATAAAATTTTGTAAATATGTGGAACGTAATAGTATGTGTATAAATTAATTTTTTTCTTTTATTGAAATAACACCTTAAGAAAGTGAAAACAACGTTAATGGTTTCAATAGATTTTCTCGTATTTTAAATATAATTTTGTAATGGTGTGTGATAAAGCAAAACCTTTCGAATAAAAGATGTTCAATTTTTAATCTTCTATCACTCAGACGTAAAAAAAAATTCCAGAGAAACTTGTATTCAAAGCATGAAGAATTGCTAAAACTTTGAGGATAACTTTTAACCACTTAAAAAGAATTCCCGTCGAGAAAAAAAATTGCTCCATGTATAACCTATTATGTCCTATATACATGTAAACTTTCATTGAAATAAGAATTTCAGAATTAGGTGAATTTCCTTGAAATATAGTGTACGAATACTTTTTGGAGCCACTGTACATTCATTCGTCCTACATTCAATCTTACATTAATAACTTATTTCTTTTCGTCAAATATTTAATAATAAACTATTGTCACCTACAAAGTAGTTCTATTTTTCAATGATTAAATATATAAATATCGAATTGAATAATATTACTAGCAATGTAACAGAAAAATTAATTAAACCCATGCCAGATGTGGCACAACCCTGGCGGAAGTGATTATACACAAGAGTCATCAAACAAAATATTTATAATTCATTGCATTTTATAATGCAAGCGTTTAATTTTGCATGCACGAATATGACCGATACAAGAGATAGACTTTATGGCTAGCTTTTGAATTAATAATGAAAAACGGAACGAAACAAGAATTAAAGAACAAATGTGCCATATTTAATTTAATTTAGAATCTTGCCATATCGTAAAAGCAATCATGCGAATCATTTTTCGAAGGTACTGCTCGTATCATGCCAATTCCACGACGAAGGACATTGTCGAGAGGCTGGCCTTTTAGACTTTGTTTTATATACAAGAGTTGTATGGACACTTTGTGGTTTGTTGGACAGAGCTGTGACGTGACGTATGATATCGATACACGTCGATGGTATCGAATTTTTACGAAGGACTTCTTTAAACAACCACTTTCAATAATGCCCACCACATTTCTGCTCGTAAACAACCATTTTCAATAATAACCATCACATTTCTGTTCGTAAACAGACTGCAGACTTTCCTGTGTTTTTGTGTAACTGAAATATGCAAATGAATAAGTATCCAATAAATAAACCGAATTTTTAATCGAACTCCATTTCGTTCATTACGCTTATAAAAATATGAGTTTTCTTACCGTGTTCACCAAACAACATAAATAAAACACAAATTTTGCTATATTATTCGTATAAATGAAACTTAATATTAGGGAAATAATTTTACTAAACCTTGTCCCCCCATATTTAGTTTGAATACGAGAGATTCTACTAGTACCCCTGGTAAAAATTTTTCGATCAACAAAAATATATTTTCTACGATACAAAATGGAACGGTATAAATCAAAAATACTTAGGATAGTTAAATCGGTCTAATACCAAGTGAATACAAAGAAATAATCAAAATGTTAGCTTATTATAAAGAAAAAGGCAACGAAAACATAAAATATTAATTAGAGAAGGAGTATTTTAGTCGCAACAAAGATTCCTAGATTTTATTTACATACACTTTGTGATTTCTACAGTTTGTTATTGTCAAAGTGTTTAACTAATGAAGATGATACACTCTTCGGTAATTATCTCTGTCGGCAAAAACTTTTTTCCAAGGAACTTTCTTCCAAGACTTAAACCAAATACTTTTCCCCAACTACCAATGTGTCTCTTAATTATCTCTGCACCTCGATAATGAAAAAAAATTGTTATTAATTTTTTTTCACATTTATAATACTTTATATCAAATCAATTTAACCTTTCCACTGATATATATATCTATACCCCATCATTTTACACCTGAAACTGTAGTATTTTTACATAATTTCGCATTGCTTGATTTAAGTGAAAATGTTTTGCCACGGATAGTAATATAGTAGTGTAATATAGCAATGAATGAAAGTTGTTGGATGATGAAAACAAAACGGAGGCGATGATGAAATTTGACCGATGGGAATCCAATCACTGTGTTTATGTGTAATTGTAGGAAGTTATTACAATTGCATATTTATTCATTTTCAGGTTTTCTAATTAATGACCTGCTATTAGCGGTACTCTTGAACCAGCTCGTTTCCGAATAAGGGTGACTAAATTGAACCTTAAAATCTTGAATACTGATTGTGCATTCAGTACAAATATTATTTCACTAACGATATGTTGCCTTTTGACACCTGAACGATCAATGTGAAATATGGTTTACCTTTAAGAACTGATCGGTTATCATTTCTGCGGTTAAATTGAATTTTAAAGATCAAAGTGTGGCCCGTACCTTTAGAGTAAATTATATAGTAGTAACAGTGTAGAGGATACAACGATTCTGCCGTAAACTCCGTTCCTCAAAATAAAATAATTTTAACCTATCACGTTACACGTATGTATAAGCAGTCGAAACCAGTTATAAGTTGCTGAAAATTATGCAAATCAAGTTCTACAGAAAGCAGCAACAGCATTCAATTATAGTTTATCGAGCTGTTCTATATTCAATTATTCTCAATTAATTGTAATGCTAGTGCTAATTGTAATTTTGAGAGAAAAAGTAGTGGAATTTGATTTTAACACCTGTTTTATTCTTACGATCTCATAATGAAGATCTTGCTGCTTACAAATTACATGTAGAAGAATTCTGTTTACGAAAACCAAAGTCAAGCAATACATATGTAATCGTTCTGTAGAGGGAAAATGCTCGCGAAAATTCAAGAACGCTTCAAACTGCTCGCAACATACAATTATAATTTACCAAACTCTTTTCATACTCGACTATTCTATGCTGACTATAATTCTGAGAAAAAAAATAATGGAGTTTTACTTTAATACCCATTTTATCCTCTCGATCTCATATTAAAGATCTTTCCTTCTACAAATAATGCGTATACGAGTTCTGTCCACCGAATTTAACGAAACAAGCAACATCTAACTGTAGAGGGAAAATGCTCGGGAGGATTCAAAAACGCTTCAAACTTCCTTAGAAGTTGCTCACAGTTTTCTTCTCTCCCTTCCTTCCTCTCCTAACGTCCGCATCACTTTCTTGCGGCGGGAGAAGGAACACCAAGGGGCAATCGACCTTTGAAAAGTTGCCTTTCAAAAATTGGCGTGGCGAAGCCCCGACCTCGCTCGATTTATCTCCCGCTTCGCAGCACATAAACGCGCACGGTGATCACCGCCGCGATTTGCGTCAATGCTGGCCACCCACGTGCACGCACCGAGCGGGCACACACACACGCCGCTGATTAATGCCCCCGATTTCGGGCTCCGGATCGTTGCTAGATCGTTGTAGATCGCGGAGCGAGCCGACACGCAAGCCGGCGTCACTTTTGCTACGTGCACCGCTCGATCGTAACGGTTGTGCAAGGCCTCGCGCAACCACTTTTCAGGCCTCCGCGCGGCGGAATGGACTTTCTATTGGTATTTAGAGATGCCATTGATATTCGCCAGTCGGCGATACAGTCGGCCGTTATCCGCCTCGATTTATGGAGGTAACTGGAAACAAGCTAAGTTAATCGTTCCTTCAAAACGGAAACAATCTTTTAATTACCACAACAACTTGGCAGCAACTTTTCAATTAAACGAAACATTACAAGATTAGATAATTCTGCAGTTAAGTGACTTTGCCCTAGATGCGTTTAGTTTTCCGTTTTCTTTTTTTAAAAGAAAGATTTTGTTTTAACATAAACAAGAAATATAGTTCGGGGAAGCCTAAAAAAGTAATGTGTTGGTATTGAACAAAAAAAAAGCTTAAAATTTGAACGAAATGCAGGATGAGTGGACCGATTCCAATAATTTTTCAATATGTTATAGAGGATAAGATTTGGAACAAGTTTTTCTTATAGGTATAACCATTGTGTTGGTTTAATTTTCGAGATATTCGTCAAATGTGTAATGGTAATATCGCTATTACCACACGATCAAGCGTACACGTGTACCTGCGCCGTAATGCGGAAACGTCTAATATGCTTTTTTACTGTTTCTGAGCCGCAATTGTCAAACTACGTAAATAACGGATTAAATTTAATCCATTTGATTGAGTTTCTGATAAATATCTCGAAAACGAAGCCAAAACGGTGATTCTATGTAGAGGAAAAAATTGTTCTAAATCTTATCCTTCTATAACATATTGAAAAATCATCAGAATCGACCCACGTACTGTGCTGTAGTTCCTTCAAAATCTATGTCTTTTTTTTTTAAACTAACAAAAGCACATTACACTTCAAGCTCCGTTAATTTATATCTCTATTCATAGTAAAATATAGGATGTGTTGAAAAAGCTGGGAAAGAAAGACATTAATTTGGTGCAAACTCAAAACTTCAAAACTCAAAAATTATGGGAAAATGTAATACAAACAAAACAATAGAAATTTTCGTAGATTATAAATATAGTGGGCAGAAAAGGTCTTGTAAAGGGGTTTCTGCTGATGGCTGAGATAATCACTGAAGAGTATATTAACTTTATAGTTTGAATATTTTGAAAATAATAAACTAGAAAGATCAGAAAATTTCAACGTAACAAAAGTGTTTTTCTCAAGCAGATCTGAAAACCATATTTAACATTTATTTGAATGATTGTAAACAGTTTTTGTGTATTCCGAGTTGGTTTCGAAATAAATAAATGGTCAGTATTCTAAAAATACGATTACTCTGAATCTCATCCGACCACTTTTCAGGCCTTGATCAAATGACCTTTCTATCGGCGTCTTAGAGGTGCCATTGATCTTTGATGTGGTCAATACCACAAACTCAGGCAGCACTTGATTCGATTTATTAATATCGTAGAAATCGATACGGTTCTCCGATCGATAATTTATAAATCTCGCATGGAATATTAAACGGTGTTGTGAAAAACAGTTGATTATATTTTAATTTGAAAATCTACAGTTTCATTTCTCGCTAATCAAAATTAATTCCTATTAACTAAAACCAGAATATTTCTAAGAAACACTGGTACTGTTGGAGGCATGTTGTTATTTGTGTCAGTAATATCTATCAATCCAATAAAATTACTTTAACGATTACAGTATTGTCCGCTTATATGATCACGAATTATCCCCACTAGTTTGTAGAATAAAAGATCAAATAATTAGACATGAATTTTGAAAAATGGTCAGAGCTTAATATAAACTTATTATATAATAATTCATTGCATCTTATTTGCTCTCCTTGCTTCTCATTTTTCACTCGTATCGTAGACACGTCAGCGCCAGCCACAGATCGGATAATGTTGCACAATGGTAAGAATATCGATTTTTGCTAAACAAAATCGATCTTTTTTCGTGGCTTCCAATCATAATTAACGTGATAAATTTTATAAATCCTTTGACTGTTGCGCGATATTCGCTCACCGGTTGCCATGACTGACTATTCCATATCGTTGTGCTCATTGAACAAAGTGCACATTTGCTATTTGTAGTTGCGACGTATTGCATGAATCGATAAATTCTATGTTAGATCAATTAAAGGTATATAATACGAAAAATTTACAGTGCGTATATACACGCCTCTCGTTGTTAAAGGGTGAATAGATAAGTTGAAATGATCGGCACATAGGTCTACACTCGTTTGGCATTGCCGAACGGTTTTACCGAATGGCAAATACCGATGCAAGTGGGTGTAAGTGAATCGTGATATTTAACAGATAAAATAATAGAGTTCATATTTGAAGAACACAGCTTAACATAAATATAATATAAAACTCTTCCTCGTCTTACACGCTATTACCCTTTCTCTTTTTCGATTCTCTTTCTCTCTCTCTCTCTCTTTTTCTTTCTTTCCCTCGATTATTCATATTTAAGATACATACATATTTTGAAAATTAACAGTCACGCATATGTAGTTCCCTCGACTCACCTTAAGATGTCTCACGCAGTCTAATTACCGTTATTCTATTCTATCATCTTATCTTATCATTTATTCTACGCAATTGTCCTAGGAACCACAAGATTTACAATCGACACACTTGCCATCGACTCGAAGTAGCTCTACCCATCGAAATGATAGCAGTTGAAAGGCCCAAGCGAATTCGTCCTCGTGGCTCATTGTTTCATTGGTTTCTGGTAGCCGGGAAAGAGTCCGCAATGACCTTCTCGACTTTCTTGGAATTGTACTACCATGCCTGTGTGTCCTCTTTCGCCCTTTCGCCCGTTTCTCGCCCTTCTCCGGCGTCCTCTGCGCGGCATCGGGCCGAAGAATTTGCCGGCGTTATCTCGGCGAAAAAATGTTCAAGTGCGTAGACTTAAATCGTTTCCACGCGCGTTACTCAGCCTGTCTACCCCCTTTGTTCTCCAGCGAGCGTTGCCAACTTTTCAGCCGATTTACTGCACGGATTCGCACGCACACGGCCGCGATACAGCGATCACTGCAGTGTCCGGCGGACAATGCTAATTTACATAAACGCGAGTCTTCTTGCTTTTTGTTCGTTCGAGCGCCAGATTCGTCGGTACGCCACCGTCAAACCGGAGATCTGTTGGTGCTTGAGTTCACCAATCAGAGCTATAACGATCAATTTCTTAGTTCCAACCGTATTTTGTATTGGAAATACAGCATTGTCTGGTTATATGGCCATCTTTCGAGACCGAGCGCGATCATATATTTGAAGAAGTTTATTCCAGGAATTATACCGAAATTCATTCGATTCATATTCTGCTTAAAATTCTAACAAGGAAAGAAGCTCATCGAATCGTTTATTATTCCTATATGTAATCGAGAGATCATCGTGCGACACGATATCGACAAATATGAACAGAAACGATGCCGAAACCAGCCGTGGAGATGCAAATTCGTCAACAAAATTAAATTTCAATTATCGGGAAGTCGTCAAACGTGACGAATCTATCTACAAATGGAGAAAGAGTGAACAAATGATAAAGTACTAAAATTAATTGAAATGTACCGCGATCGCCCTAATTTATGGGACTGTAACTGTGGATATACCATAAAGATAAAAATAAAAGGCATGATTAAGTAATGGAAATTACCATATCTTTCACTGAATCGAAAGAAAAACTTGAACGAAATATTATGATTATATCGTAACATGGAGTTGATGAAAATTTACGTCCGTCGTATTATGTCGAAATCGGTATCAGCAGAATCAGGTGACGACGATTCGAAGGTAACTCAAATATTCTTAGTACATTGATCGATATGATTTTTGCGAATAAATGGTAAAAATGAAGATAAACACGAAAAGTAGTTACAATGTTTCCATAAAAGCTCCTTACATTTTCCACCTGAATCGCCATTCGAATTCGGTCACACTCATTGTCAGCTACGTACGCGCAATTTGTTCAAGGGTTCAAGTTATATCGCTTGCCAATATGGTCCAGGGTAATTCTATTAATAAACATCGCGATTTTCTTTTCCCCATGCCTCAACACGTCAACACCACTCTGAACGTCGGAGACCGTAATTATAATCTCTGGAGTCTAGTTATACAATAAATACTAGCAACACTTCAATAAATGCTACCGATACTCCACGTATTGGAGGAATACGTACTGGAACGTATTATCCTCTAATTTAAACTTATCTACCTTGAAATATTAATCTATCCAAATCGCGAAAAGGAAATCGAAGTAGAAATTCGCTTCACCATTTAGGGATCATGGTTTTTGTACGTGTCACATCAAGGTCACGTGTACCCGTTCATTATTTCGCACGTATTTAAATAAATGGGAATTAATGCATTTTTATCCCAATTCGTGTAATTTTTACAATATCGGTATTAATTTACAGAAGAAGTCGACAGTTAGAAAATATTACCACACAGTACTTTATCTTTTTATATCACGTATATCATTCAATATCATTCGATAAAAATGATGTTTCAATTCAGTTTTATGCTTAAACTTTGATATTTGAGGAACTATATCCTGAATCCATAAATTAATACCGATATTCTAACAATTACATAAATTGAAATAAAAATGCATCAATTCACATGTATATAAATAATAGGTGAATTAATACACGTGTATTTAAACATACGTGAAATAATTCACGGGTACACATGTTCTTAATACAACACTGAAGTACTGAAGTACGTGTATTTAAATATACTTGAAATAAGAATCTCTATTATAAACGCTATGTGCACCAGGCTGGCGACATTGTATATGTATATCAAACTTCTCGTTTGCCGTATAATTTTATTAAACGAAGTATGTACCCCAGAATTTCATTATTTCGTTATGTTCAGAAGCTAGAAATAATTTTTTCATTTGCTTATGTAATCGAATCGTTTTCATACCGTAATAGAAACAAATTTTTTATGGCAAAGATTCCTCTCTTTTATACAGATGAGTTAACGCATGACGAGGAACAAAAATATTTCATGGCGTTCCTTGCGTCTCGACGCGCTGACAGAAACGCGCGTAAGCACGATCAGGAATAAACAGTGTAAAAGGACGAAGAGAAAGTGAAGTCGAATCCGTGAAAGTCATGTATTGTGGAAACGAGTCCGGTGTAATTACGCGGAGGCTGGCTATCCTCGGACCAGGAACGAACAACCCAACCACGCCCTCGCTACTGCGAGACCGGGACAGGATTTCGAATTGCCTCGACAAGGACATCAACTATACACAACACCCGACACAAAGACCAGCTAGCGAGATTTTTTAATTACACGGCTTCCAGAAACATAAGTTATAGATGCTGTTAACTACTATTTTAGGAGCTACTTAATTATAGGGCAAAGTCGTATGGTACCGACGAAACTTAGTATTCATTTTCCTCGTGATATGGGAGCACTTCTTAGGTAAAAAGTAAATAACTATTCCATAAATGTCTAACACATTTCGCGACCATATAGTTCCTTACTTGTTTCTGAATTTTACGTGATAATACAAGTTACGTTGCTATTTCCATGCGTTGGAACTTATTTTTCAAGGTTGATATATTACTTCTGAAGTTAAGTAAATGATTTTATTCTTTTCTTATAACTATCTCTAACCTATTAAGAATAACTTAAAACCATGATTTGGTACTTTTTTGTGTGTATTGATACAATATGATCTAAAACGTTCTCACTTGTGGATCGTGCAGATCATCCTGTTGTTGTGCAATACCGACCAAATTTTCTTTATTTGTGGATACGATCTACTAGTACCTCAGATAACAAAAGCAAACAAAAGGAAAATTGAAACAAAAACGAAGATAAGCAAAGAGAAATAAAATAACAACAGAAATAAAAGAAAAACTAATAATCAAACGAAAAAAGAGAACGAAGCTAGAAGAATATACGAATCAAAAAGGTAATAATAATTACAAAAATAATTTTGTAAATGGAAAGCTTGCAAATAAAAAATACAATATTTACAAGGAAACGTTTGAGGAAGATTGAGTGCAGTTCAACGAATGCGGACATTGGGCACATTGAGTGCATAGTATAAGGAAATATTCTTCATTTTATTTGTTCACATATGCAAAAATAAAGCTTGACTGTTATCTTAACATTTGGATATCTTTTTATTGATGTCTTAACTAGTTAAACCTAAAAATATGATGTAACCGGTACTACACGACAAATTTCTTATTTCACTCAGATTATAACTTTTCCATTTTTGCCAATTTTCTATTCTTATTGTTAAATTTCACAAAAACATTCACCCTCATTTCATATATTATTGAAACTCCAAATTACTTTTTAAAAATTTTAATTTCGTTCATTCTAATCCAAGATATAACATTAAAACTCAGAACGGTCGGTACTATACGACCTTTCTCTGCTTCGTGAAAAGCATTCGGAGATACTTAGATAAAAATTTTCTTCGTTTCAACCTTTAAGATATGGGTTATCTTTAAATCACTCATCGACACTCATCGACACTTACTCCATCAACAATTTTTATCCACAATGTGTATGTATTTAATGGAGAATTTACCAATATATATATATTATCGCCAATGATTTATGTCCTATAAAGTAATAATGAAGAAGAAAAGAGATAACGAAAACTATTATATTTACATTATTGCTTTATTAATAAACACAAATTGTTTCACAAACTGAGGATTAAAATTATGAAAATGAAATATAAGCTACCACACGTACAAGCAAGGTATGTTTAGTAACATAAATTTGTTACGATAATTGTATATCAATGATAACATTGTCGGTGAAATGAGCGTCGATGTAATCATCACTCTTGGTGATATGATTGTCAGCAATTTAAGGATAACTCTTAAATCATTTTTCTATCTATCTATCTTTATTATGTATCTCTAATAATTGACCCGAAAACGATATTGCTCACTGTGATATTAAATACCGATATCATCCCTCTGTCATGTACCGCAATTATTATGAAAACAACTTTTCACCATTTTTCTCCTTTCTTCCTGCACTTCCCCCCTTCTTCCTCCTCCACTCACTTCTCTATACGCCTTCCTATTAATTCTTCTTTGACCTCTTTAGGTTGTTCAAACCACATTTTCGTCATCCTCGTAACGAAATTACATATAAATGGATTAAGTAATCAAATAACGTAATTACATTTTTTATCCAAATCCAATATCATATTCACAGTTAAATTCTTTTTCTAATAATTCTTACTTTCAATAACTATTGAACCTGTTATGATTTAATGAATCTTTATGATTCTCTGTATGTCCGAGTTTTCCAAACTTATTCAACACGTATACAGTAGATTCCCATATAACACAGTTAACGTGTCACGCGCTGTACGAATTTGTGTTGTAGGAAATCGTGCTATACGAGAATTTTTCTCACATTACGCGAATAATCTAAAGTAACATGTTTGTAATGATTATTAGCGCTCCAACTTATAGGGTAGTTTTTAAAAATAGAATAACTTTTTAAAAACATGTCACATATCATATATACGCTGTTCGTTTCATACAAAAAGAAAAAAACGTATGTAATAAAAACTTGTTTATTTCATAGAAATTTAACAAAAGAAGTAATTTTATACAAGTTCACTGTGTATTTATAATTAGTGTAAAAGATTGAAAAATACTTTTCTAATCTTGATCATTAGTCACTGTTCAAAATTACGTTCCAGTGTGTTCATTTCGGTGGTGTTAGGTATGCAAAACGATTATGAGACAGAAGTCAGTAACGCTGAAATAAAACAGTGTAATGCTCAATTACACAGATTTAATTTTTAAATACTAGAAATCGTGTTATATGAAAATAGTCGCAATATCTTTGACTCACTCTAGGAATTCGTGTTACTCTCTTTTATCCGTTTATCAATTTTTGTACGTCATAAAATATTACTATTTGATACACGGTTACTATATAATACATCAACGGAAAGTGTGACGTGAGCAACGTACTCTTATCCACGAAGGAGTGTTTTGGTTTGGAGAGATCGATAAAACTCGAAATGATTTTGAACGGGCAGGCAAAAGGCGCTTAATTATTCTTGGAATTTCCATGCTAAGCTTACGAATGATCGATCGAGTACAAATGCAGAACAGAATACGGAATGAAGTATCCTGAGCGCGAGAGAAGGGAATATTTTAATAAGAATAGATCGCGATCCGAGCTTAATAGCCTGTTAAAAGGCTCGGAGAAGGCTGAGGACGCGGATAGCGTGTACTTCTCTGTATGTATAGGTTGAAATAAAATGGTAAACTTTATATGCGAGAGCCGAAAGACGAAGGTGACAACACGGAGCGGTGAAATTTTAGATATATCTAACAGGGTACGAGAATATGGTAATGCAAAATTCATGTAGCCGGGCCTTACATAGCTCTTTCGTGAATACATAATTCTATTAAAGATCACACGCGTGAAGGAGAGACAAAAAAGTATTCTGGTAAAACAAATATATGCTACTAGCTAAAATTTTGGTAGCAGTATACATTTTGAAATAATGCAAAAATTTGAAAGAATAATAATAGATACTCAGTTATCTCTTTCTTTAGTCAAAATTCTGTAAAAATTTTGGGAACTACTATTAGTATACGAAATGTTAATTTAGAGTTGAATTTTAAATGGTAAGGGATTTAGAACAGTAGATATTGAATAAAAGATCTCTTCGATCAAAATATTTTGAAAATATTGAAAACAGCTATTAATGCATGGAATATTAATTTTGAATTAATCGAAAATTGGTAGAGCATTCAATGTGTGTGTAAGTGCACTCTCATTCATTAGTATTGGGATACGTATTGAGTACACGTAGTTATACAACTTTCATAACTAGTTTCTTGACATCGTTACCAAAAATAGATAAAGAGTGTTTGCTTGCAAGAATCAAAACAAATGTCCGTGATATTATACTACCTCTGGCTAAAATCAAGCAATACGAAATTATGTAGAAATACTACAGTTTAAGATGTAAAATAATATGGTACAAATATATAACAATAGAAAAGTTAAATTGATCTGATATAGAAAAACTACAAAAAGTAATTAATAAGAATTTTGGTTTATTATCGAGACGAAGATAATGAGGAGACACAGTAGCAGTTGGAGAAAAGTATTTGATTGGAAGAAAAGGTCTTAGAAAAAGGTTTTTGCCCATGACAAAGATAATTACTGAAGAGTGTATTATCTTCATCAGCTAAACACTTTAACAATAACAAACTGTAGAACAGTGTAAATAAAATTCAAGAATCTTCTTTACAATTAAATACCCTTCTCTAATTAATATTTTATTTCTACGTTGCTTTCTTCCTTACAGTGAGCAAAAATTCAAATTACTTTTGTATTCATTTGGTATTAGACCGATTTAACTATCTCGAGTATTTTTAGATAGTTTCGCATTTTTGCATACGGTTGAAAACCTTTTGCCAAGGGTAGTATAAAAGCGATAGAAGTTTCCTATAAATGTCGCCGCAGAGAGTATTGTAAAAGAGAAATAGGTCGAACGTATTGGTTTCGTGCTGCGCATGAACAGTTACACACGGCGTGGAAAAGAAATATTCAGGAAACTGCGATTGTGCCTGTTTCTCGGGCAAGGTAGAAGAAATAAGCTGTGAAAGCGAAATCCTTCGAGCCGCGCGGTTTATCTGGTATTTATGAGAACCGTCGACGAGCAACAAGTAATTTTAGCGTCTGCATCACACGCAAAGTTCATCGTCTAAGAAGAAAGCAGATAACAAGAGAATCAATTAATCGCTCACTCCTATCAGTTCTCACGCACCGGGTTGCTTCGTTCGCGTGCACATCCCAAGATAAGCACTGTACATATGTATATAGGTTAAAAATAATCCGATACTGATCGCGAAATACTTCTGATCGAAGGGAAATCGCGAAATAAAGGGAAAAGCTGAAAATATGTACTTTGTTTACCTTCTATTTTGGTCTGAATTCTAAATGGGATGCATTTAATTATAAACAGTTGTAATAGGTCCTATATACACATAAAAGAATATTGCTATCATACGAATTTAATATCAATTAAATTACATTGCTCGTTATTATAGCTTGTTAAAAAATGTGAAGATGATATTTTACAATTGTCCTTCTAGAACTATGAATGATGTTACTGATATTTTTACCTATTCATTAATTATATTATTTTTCATCGAAAGCAGTATCACCAAGAAACAGGTTATATTCTATAAAGCTATAATGCGAATCTATTAATTAGTATTTGGTTTCAATTATAATTGAGTTTGTCACAATTGAAGTTAATTTTTCAGATTTCTATATGAATAGATTTGTAAATCATAATTGATGAAAATTCATTATAAATCTGTAAGAACACAACTGTAACGTGGTGACCTACACCATTTTAATATAATCACCTTTCCAAATTCTTTATTTCGAAAAACTCCCACAACCGTGTGCATTTACTTAATTCATATAATAATCTTCTAAATACGCTAATTATTTATACTTTTGTAAGAAATTTCGTTTAAACTGATATTATGCAAGGAATATTTACCTAATGTCATAAAACAATAAACTGCATACCTGATACCAAAATGTAAAATTATAGTTAGTTGAAAAAAAAAACCAATTTATATTTGAATGTATAGCAACAGGAATTACGTTGCCAGATATTGGTAGATCGCGTTGCTAAGCAAAAGCGCCACCTGACGATTTAACCAGAAATGCTAGTAGGTTGATTAAACTCCAAGAAAAATTAGGAAAGTCACGATTACGAAAAATTATCATTTCTCATAATAACGACTGACTGCGAATTTTTATGCTAGTTCATGCTTTTGTAAATAGAGCTAAAGAAATGATATATAAATAGATTAATTACTTCACCCTCTATGTATTATTACTATACTACAGATTTGTATGTATTTATGAGAAATTTAATTGAGCAAAAAGGATACGCTGCAAACAGTGTATAAAAATATATGGAATATTCAAAATGAAATTCTAATTTTTAGAATGCATTAAATTTCTATGTAAGTTTCGTTGTTTTAATGGTACACCTATTAAAACATGAATTTAATAAATATCTAATAGTCTAATTATTACATTTAATTTACCCCGGATAGTTTATATATTTCTGCATCCATTAAAATTAAAGTTTCAGTTTATATTACCATAGTTTCATATTAAATTGTGTTTTAGCACGCAAGTTAGACGCTTGAACTGTAATCGTAACAAAAATACGGTTCCGGTTGATTAGGTCCCTAACCAACGAGTTGAATTACTAACAGAAAATGCGGTGCAATCGATATTAAGTCGAGATAAAAATGACACTTCTTAACGAAATTTTGAGGCAATGAAACAGCGCATTTCGCTTCTGTTTTTACTACGAAATTTTCCATTACGTACACAGCCGACGTGAACTTCTCGTACCTAACTAGTGACGCGCTGTTTAATGGTAGTAGATTCGAAAGTTAGCCTTCCATCGCGACCGTCTCTGCCTGTTTGTGTCTTTCTACGACAGTGCCGTATCTACTCAAACAAACTGAGACAATGCGTTCATAATACTGAAACTGCGTTTCCATCGATTTGCCAGGATGATAAGTGGATTGCATATTTTCGCTAATACTTAGCCTCCATTAAATCGTAGAAAACGCTTACGTTTTTATTAATGCGAAGATACGATGGACGGAAATTGGTACTCATTTGCATACAGCTGACAAAATATTTACACTTCTTTCGAATAAATATTCCGTACAGATTGAATAACATTCTTGCAACGTTCATTCTTTTTTTCGTTCAATTAATTATTTTTAAATAATAGTGAAACACAACAAACTCCATCAATATGAATTCACTGGAACAAAGAAATATAAACGAAATATTACAGTTAATGTAATATTGGTCCTTATTAATGAGTTTCCATGAATTTATGTTAAACTTTTACTATTGCGACTAGATTATTTACTTTTTTATTAGGATAAAATTTGATCGTGTATTATTTAATGTTAGATTTGCAATTATGATTCATTTATTAATAACAATATCAAATACTCGTTAATAAAATGTACTGCCTGTCAAAACGACACGCATTCCTCGATTGCATCATAAAATATACGTGTAACTGAATTATCGGACAAGTTCATTAAGGAGGTCAATAAATAATGTGCGTGTTAATTATTGGTTAATTATCAGAAACAAAAATAACAGAAGTAATTTCAAATTTAATACACTTTCATTTCATAATCTGTTAAGCAAACGAACCTTACCAACAACAAAACTGAAAACGGTAGATTAACCAAAATTTGTATTACGCATCGTAATTTCATTATACTCTGTGAACACAAAATTTCTAGAAACACTATCTATTTAAATTTTACCAAAAATCCAAAACAGAATAAAACTGTAAACTGATGAGTTTGACTTATGGAGACAGTAGGTTAATCGCACAATTTTTATGATGTAAGTGCTGCGAAAAAGTTTTAAAAACATATCAATGAATATGTGATTAATTTAAAACAATCAATATTTTGTACCGATCTTTTGATACATCCATTTCGCCATCCCTACAATTCCGTTTTCAACAATTTAAAACGGTATTTACTTTCTTTGTTCCGCCTTCTTGACTCGTTCTAAACAACCACGTGCACGTCTTATAATATTCAGATCAGGCTTCTGTTTATCTAGAATCTCCAACAAAATCTATGAATCAGTTAAAACCATGAATGAGCATCACAATAAAAATAACATCTATGGATGGATGCATGTCTCTGCAATATAACAGTATAAAGAAATACTTCCTAGAGCTGAATTCAATTGTCATTATAAGATAATTCATTCAATAAATAAATAATTCAAGACTTTTGCAGGATAAGCGCTGTATATCGAATAATTCGATAAAAAGAAGGCATACGCGTACCTTATAAACTACTACCCTTGACAAAAAGCTTTCGATTATATGCAAAAACACAAAACTATTTAAGAATACTAGATATACCTTCTAAGATGCAAAATGGGATGGTATAAATACATATAAAATACTTAAGATAGTTGAATCGGTCTAATACGAAACAAATACAAAAAATAATTTAAATTGTCACTTGTTATAAAGAGGAAAGCAATGAATAAGCAAAATACTAATCAGGAAAGAGTATTTAGCCGCGAAAAGATTCCTGAATTTCATTTACACTTTGTGATTATTTACAGTTTCTTTCTGTCAAAGTGTTTAATTAATAAAGCTGATACACTTTTCAGTAATTTCCTGAGTCATGGGCAAAAACATTTTTCCAAGATTCTTTCTAATCAAATACTTTTCTCCAACTATCAGTGTCTCTTCATTATCTCTATCTCGATAATAAACAAACATTTTTATCAATCCTTTTTTGTATTTACCACATATTGGACTAATTTAATTCTCCTATTGTTTTATATTTATACCATCTCATTTTACATCTTAAACTGTAGAAACCTCCTTTATCCAAAACCCATTATCTACAGACTGTTCTGAAATGTTCTGTTATCCAAACAGAGAGTCATCTAATAATAGCTCCTTATATTAAAAAGTTACGAAATTTGATGGAGAAAGAGATCCAAGGCAGACAAATATTTAAACAAACAGGTTAATCTCCATTTGAATAAATGAATTTTGCTGGATTAAAGTATAATTGTTTTGTTATACGAAAATTCTTTTATCCGAACACCAGATACTTTTGTTTCCCTAGTAATTCGTATACAAGAGGATCTACTGTACCACATATTTGCATATACCTGGATGAACACGAAAACGCTCGTCGTGAGACAAACTTATTATGCAAGGTATTTCCTAGAATTCCCGCCTTTTATCCATTGGCGTGAGATATTCAAGCAAGATAAATTTATCTCGCTGATTTGCAAATACGTACCGGGAAACGCGATTTTAACGAAAGGACAGATGCACCGTGCGCGCGCGAGCACACGCGGTTTTAATCTTCATGGAAAAATCATCCGGGTTCCGACCGACGTCGTTTTTGCTCATTATTGTCGAGTAGCAGGTACAAAATGACATTTCACTTGTAAAGCACCCGTTGCCTCTAAAGTGGCTCAGTCAAATTAATTCTAATTGCTATACGTATGCGCTCCGCAAACAAACAAGCTAACATAGCACATGTTAAAAATCACGAGAAATCCGCTAACTCATTGTCAATGCCGACGACAGCCATCAAGGAATCGTGAGATTTCGTCGGTTTTGGCGGGAACAGATGCAGTGGAATGTGATACAGTGTGATACACAAAATTGATTAATGAATTAAGTCAGATTTATAACTAAACCTGACCTTGAATTTGCAATTCAATCGGTTTTCTGATAAGTAAAAGACCTTTCCAATCGATTAACTTGATTTCGAATAAGTGAAAGAGAAGAATTTTAATGAAACGAAGAATAAAGTTAGTTTTGGTTAAACAACAAATTTTATCAATTTAAGTAGATAAGATCATTACTTAGAGATCCTTAACGTGTTACATAGCGACGTTATTGACGTTTCAGAATTTTCATTATACAAAATGAATTAAGGCAAAATAAAAAAGTAAAAACAAGACAAGAATATATCCTCAATCACTTTTATAATTATGAAATTAATCTTCTATCTGTTGCCGTTGTCTGTTACTGTCCATTAATGTACAGCTTGTAATAGTTGTTACATCGAAATTAGAAGAATTTATTATCGTGCAAAGAGCGATTCTGATGTGCAACAGGTTTCAATAATGCATTTCAAAGCTTGTGTTCGTATCGTGCTCAGCAAAGGTTTAAATGGTTACGGTTTTGGCGCCAATTCTTCTTACGTATGTATTTAGAACACAACACTTAAAACAGCATTTCTCATTTAACAGAGTTCCTTCTAAAGTAAATTCTAAGCTAACATTTATATTTATAATGTTACTATATGTACATGGATACAGAACTGTATTTTTTTTGTACTAGATTAATTTTCTTTCCTTTTAAGAAACCAAATGTATAACGTTTTACTTTTACCAATGATTCAAAAAATAACTAGAATATGATAGTACTCCGTGCAAATTCAAATAAAAAAAAAAGAAAAAAAAATGTTCATGTTACGATCATACATTTTTTAATTTCAAAAGAATGCGAAGGCACGTACATATTATTTAAACAAAATTCTATTCGCATCTTATTCCATGCAGGAAGAAAAGACAACAATAAATGACTCACCGTTTCCACCATGTCGAAACCTCCTCCATATACCATTTCGTTCCTGTCAGTGTTCCTCCCTCGTAGCACACTTTTGACAATTTCTCCTCCGTCTACCTAATGGCGATGCTTCAAAGGGCGGCAGTCGATCTCTCGAATTAAAAAGAGAGATCGACTCACTCTCTAAGCGGCTCCAGTCTTCACACGAAGGCAACGCGCGACGTTAAGATTCCGCAGTGCCGTCTTCTCACCCTACGTTTCGTTTCCTTTCGAATCACTTATCGTTTCTTCCTTTCACCTCGATCAGTCTCTATTTTTTTCTCCCTTATGTTTCGTTTGCTCTGCTTTCTCGCGCGTTATTAAACCTCCCTCGGCTTCTCGGGGCCTTCGTTTACCGCATGCAACTGACTGACTGACCAAATAGCGAACGCGCGGTCGCCGCGAACGAACTTCGAATTCGAGTGTACCGAACGTAACCGAGCGTAGCCGAAGTTTACCGAAGACGGCTCGACCTACTATCGCGCGCGCGCCTCTCTCGCGCGCCTTCCTCGCGAACTTCCCGACAATCCTTGTACACTGACACCTTCCACAGAGCTGATTCTTGAGAATCACTCAACGAATCTTCTTCTCCATCGATATCCCATTCCTTCGTATTTCCAAGCCGACAATCTACGTCGTGATAACTTTGAGAAAATAACAGGCACGTCACACTCACTTAGCACATTCACGCGTTTTCTAGGGTTCTATCAATCCATGCAGCACTCTAGTTACAGACTTTTCCAAACGATATTTACACAGGATAATGTAGCAGACTTGAAACAACTGATAATACTTCTTCCGTTGACTATATGGCGATTTATACGCGTCGTAATTCTCGAGTCACCTTCGCATAACTGGTCTGAACGAGTAGCGCGGGACGTATTCGTTCAAGCCGTTGACGCGACCTACTAAAGATTCCCATGCACATGCGCAGTATCCTCTCCGTTTTTACCGATGATACGACCACTATACGATATGCTTAACGATTTGTGATCAAAACCAACGAAATGACAAAAAAAAAAGAATTGTAAATTGAACATCTTGCAAAACTAATAGTAAAAAATGAACGCATTTTGTTTACTATGGTTTAAACTAGTATGGCATAAAGATAAAACAACGAAATGTACGCATATTGATACTTATAACGTTTTTAAAATACATTCATATTTTTCATTCCTTTATAAAATCAAATTTTTGTGTTACAATTTATTTAAAGTAATTTTAAACACCTTCGAATTATATAATATATGAATGATTTTTAGAAAGCTAAAATATTACAAAATATTTATCATTATCTAATCTTCTCCCTTGTTCAGTTTTTCAAAACACCAGGATTTCTCCATTTAGTTATACACTTTCTAAAGAAATTGTTCTGATTATTGCTTAGTCATCTGTGCTTATACGAGCACCGATGATTTCAGTGTTACTGAGAAGCAACAAAAGTTACAAATATCAAAATTATCCTTATTCAAAGTATCTTTTTCTTACACTTTAAGATATCGCTTATAATCAAAGATACAATTTGTTTCTTTCGTTTCTCACAAATTGGGTGCCATTTTAAAAAGTATACATTATCGCAGGTAACGTACAGTTACTCACACTGGTAATCGTACGTTATATGGGCGTTCGATATAATTATAAAGAATCATATTTCTCACTAGTAACTTTTATTTCTTCTTATCAAATATTCACTAGCATAGTAAGTTACTACCACCTATAAAGCAGCTTTATTTTTCAATGATTAAATATGTAAAAATCGAATAGAATAATATCACTAGAGACGTAACAGGAAAATTAGTTAAATCTATGCCAGATCGATTGATAGAAGCGATTACACAAAGGTCATCGAACAAAATATTAATTCATTGCATTTTGTAATTCAAACATGTTTCAGTTTGAGATAATCTTTATGGTTAGTTACATTCTATTCGCTTTTTTAACGCTTTTAATGAAAGAAAAATAATTCTCTTTTGTAGGTAAAAGTAGTTTAGTGTAATATTGAATATTGATAGAAATACATAAAAATTAGTTATAATACATCGTATACGTTTCATCACAACTGTACATGTTTATATAATTCAACTGATTAAGTGGAACCTAAACATCTTAATATATACATACTTTGTTGTAAAAGTTTCATCAAATTCTTACATTCTCGATCCTCTTGCTCATCTAAATTTCCGATAAATGGACAAAACTCACGATCTAATTATAAGAATGGCTGTTTTTCGATGAAAAATAGAAAAATAGAAAAAGTGGAAACAGAACTCGAAAGGTGTTTTATCGTAAAGATTGAAAATAACCAATGAAAAGCTCTGTTACGGCATTCTTCTTGCGTGGAACGTAGCGTAGAATCAGCTACCAGCCTTGATCCGACAGTAAATATCCCGGTACACGCGTAGCGGGCTCCTTGGAAACGCACTCCGTCGATCCGCGCGAGAGCACGCAGGTATTTGCGTGGGCGATTAGTAGACGATTAGATCCGCGACACGGTTTATGGAGGAAAAGTGGACACAATGGCCCTTTCTGACTTATGGCGATGCAGGACAATGGCGCCGCTCTGGAGGATTGTGAAACAGATTCCAGGCCAGACTTTTCCGGATCTGACGTCAGAACTTTTCAGAGACCGAATCGTCCGCGGCGAAACCGGAAATTCCGGACCGTTTACGGGGTCGTTCATCGATCGGTCGCGAACGATCCGATTATTGAAAGCGAAATTTTGTTTGAAAGGCGCACTCGAGCTTAAAAGATAAATGAAATTTCAGAAATTCAGGAATATATTGTGTATAGAGTTTTTATGCTTTACACTATGAAGTAGAGTAGAATTCCGATTATTCGACATAGCTACGACCGAGGTAGTACCAAATAATTGGACTATACCTAAATTAGAAGTAATACAAGAAGTATAATTTAAGACAGAACCTTGGATGATATACTATGATGTGCAAATTATTAACCAAAATAAACTAAAATAGAATATATGCACATAGGACATATAAGATGTATTAATTGATACGTACATGTTACCCGACTATATTTCTGTTATTTAAACATTAACGACAGGATTAAGTATTGCATCTTGCACGGTTTTTTAAATTGTAGTCGTGTATCCTTTTCGCTTATTACAGATCCGAACGTCTCGAACGATTTGTTACACGCAGTACCGATATAAGGTGTGTGAGATCATTTTTCATCCATAATCCATCCTTAATTTTATGTATCAATCAAAACAAAGTATTATGATGTCTATAAATATTTAACACTGCAACACCAAACACATAGACACAATAAACAATAGATAATAAACACTAAGTAAAACACAAAATTCTATCAATTTATGTACCTATCCCCACGATGGATGGGCAAATGTGCCGATTAATGGGTCTTCCGAATAATCGGAATTCTACTATATTCTACTTTATACTACCGAATTTTTGTTGGAACAGCTTTAAACACGTTTTCATGTAATCGTGATGGGTTTCTTATTGTTTAAAGCTGAAATAAATAACATTAAGAAGAAACAATAAAAATTGTTTTGTTCTTACGCTGATGGAAAATGAAAAATGATTTTATAAGATAAGTTCTATGACGTCATCTCTATCATTACAAGATACGCGCAATCATTGAAAACAAGAAATGCCCAGGATTCTTCAAATGTCTCGCTGTAGTAGAAGGAAAGCCACGTGTCGGTACGCACTGCAGATCATGCGAACGCTGACTAATCCGACGAGAAGAAGAAAACTTTTATTACAGCTCGAAGCAATGGGAATAAAAGAGGTGTGTTTGTTGAAAAAGTAACGGAAATTACAGATCTCAGTTATGCTTTTGTCCGTTAAGAGGAAAAAAGGGAAACGATTAACTTCGCTTTAACTAGCTTCGAGGGCGTAAATTAACTTTTAATAGGAAGCGATCAATCATGTGGCAACAATCGTCATCAGTTTTTGTACCCTTGTGCGTCACACATGCAAATTTCTGTTTCCCTTCCCTAAAAAACAACTAGTAGATAAGGATTGCACATACGAGCAATCGAACGATTACGCGTGTGTCCCTTGAAAAAGGTAGCAGGCTCGTTTCCTCTTTTTAACCCTTCTCTTTTAGCCGTGTTCCTAAACGTTGCATCAGAAGTAACACGTTTTTTGACATTTTGACTAAATAATTCATATTCGACCCTGTTCCTCAATCCATAGAGCCTTGTTTCCATCGATCATTCGATCTATTCAAACTACAAGCACGTCGGTGAATTGAAGCCTGCGGATATAAAGTTCTCAATTTTTCTTTTGCTTTCTTTCCGATAATAATTATACTGTACCATAAAATATGACGTAATCACGTCAGTTAATATGATTCGGAGATGCACGGATCAGAGTCTAACGGTAATTAGTTAGTTAATTACACATTCCGATAGTGGAAGCGATATTACCGATAGCTGGAGCAAATTTTTGCAGAAGAAAGCTTTCATTTTAAGTAACGCAGCTTATCTACGTTATTAGAGAATGGTGTACACCTACGTAGAAAGAAAGAAATATACACTATTGTATAGGTACTTACGTTACTACAGTATTCAGTTTCACAATTTACCAATTATTATGAAACAATTACACAGAAATGTGGACTAATTAATTTATTAATTTTAAATTATTACACTTAATGCCTACGCAATAGTATATCAATATTCCATCTTTCTTTATCCGAATACCCATTATCTAAACACTGTTAACAAATATTCTGTTATGCGTATGGATTGTCATCTAATAACAGTTTCTTACTTTTAAATATTATGAACTTTAACAGTGAAAACGGTATAGGACACGCAAATATTTAAACAAACAGTTAATCTTCTTAATACCCACTTAAATAAGTGAAATCCAGTATAAAAAAAGGTAATTTTCTGTTATTCGAAAATTTCTTTATTCGAACGCTTTTATCTTTCTATTAGTTTATATTAGTGATATTAATGAATGAATGAGAAACTGTACTGTATAATAATATTATATCCACAGTGTTGTTCAGTTAAATTGCATCTGGTAAAAATATGTTTGTTCGGATAAATGGAGAAGAAAGAAAAAAATATAGTATTCAGCCTTTTGATGCTTTATTAGTTTCAAGTCAAGAATGTAACAAAAATAAAAAGTAAGAACAGTTTTCTTTGATATCAATTACATTAGGTATATTTAGAAAATAGAGGAGGTTATTCAAGTAAACAACACTATAGGTATATTACATTCAACGTTACATTAAGTTCATGCTATTATTCATACGAAATAACATTAAATATTAAGCAACGAAAGAAATCTAAAAGTTCATTCTCACGATAGGAAAATATTACTGTTTCTAATTATTATACTTGTGAATGAATGATGTTCATCGGTGGTGACTTCCGTTCTGTCGATTGGCTCAAGTTTGGCTAAGTAAAGGATTCTTATTCGAATAAAGGGGATACCTAAGCAGGGAGATGATAAATTTTACAGCTTTATTGATCTATCGATTTTAATAGCCCTTTAATTACGCAATAAAAACACTTTGAGTGTCATTGTAGAATCGTTCACAGCCTAACGATCAGGTCTAGCACACGGTCTACGTGGCAGCGCTCGCGAATCGGTCTTTCCCGGTTGCGAAAGTCTGCATCCGGCTGGAAAATTAATTCGTTTGCGCTCGTAGGGAAAAAAATCGATTCACGTTCATCGATGTAAATTATATTGCGTACAGTCAGTCGCAAAAATATTCGGACATCGACAGAAGTAAAATGATAGAATTTTCGGATAATAGGACAATCACGTTTTCTCGTGCAACATATCGTTCATTTAAATAGATAATCAGATGGTATAATTTGTTTAAACATTTGTGTATCCCATTTTTTTCAAAGTTAAACTTCATGATTTAAAAAAAAAATAAAACGCTGCTATCAAGTGACATTATGTTCAGATAACAGAATTTCTAGTTACAATGTTCAGGTAATGAGTGTTTGAATAAGGGAAGTTCTACTCTATATGCAATGGACGAAAAAGTTATTTTATGTTACAAAGTTTATAGATAAGAAAAACGTTTTATTTGCACTTATTCTACTTATTAAATAATAAAGCAAAAACAAAAAGCTAGACATTTCTATGTCAAAAAAATATTTTAGATGGTACGAAAATTAAGTTTAGAAGTTTATTATAATAAGTATATTAAACTTATAAAAATTTTGTATCAAGTCCGAATATTTTTTTGAAAGCGTCTATATGTTCATTACCGTTCATGTAGTGAACGCTTGATCGAAGTAAAAAAATTGGATAACACGCCGAAAAAGTCCACACTCTGCGAAATTTTCAATCTTCAAATTCGTGATTGTTTTAGTTACGAAAGGATTTTTTTTTAAACACCCGACAGCTATTTGAAGTTTTACAATTTTTTTCAAAAAGAGTGCCATCTTCATTCTTTTCTTTCTCTCTAATATAAAAAGAAGTTTGGAGTTCAACCTTTAAATCAACCCTATGTAAGTTATTGTCCAACTGTATTTTACGAAGTCGCGACAGGCACTTGTGCACGATAATGTAAATGCACTTTTCCCTGGTACTCTGAGTACAGTGTCATGTAAAAGTCTTGTAATAGCAATTAAACGTACCTTAGTTCACTCTATAAATAATTTTGCAGTTTTATCTTACATTAGATGAACATTAATAATTTACTCGTTAAACACGTGTAACATGAGTATGCAAATCTTTTTAATACGTCATTAAGGACATACGAAGTGAAATTTGTTATCTACGTTATGTTGCTTGAATTTAAATAATGTGTGCAGTGTAGGTTTCAGAAATTATACAGTGTCAGTTTGAAACCAATTCAAGAAAATGAAACATCTAAAGGTTATTATTTTTCTGTTCGAATTGAACGTTGAAGTTTAAGTAATCAGAATATTTGAATATTTTATAGATTAGGAGTAAGGTTTACTATTGTGAGAGAAAAAAGCAGGCACTGTCCACTGCAAAAATCTGACACCGTTCCATATTACACGTTGTGTATCACCGACAAACTATATAAAATGATACTTCACGAAAGCAGCAAAAAACACATCCTCAGCATCACAGTTCCTTCTCGCACCAATTTTTTTAAAAAGTGGAACAAAAATGAAAAAAAGAAATCGGTACTTTGTAAACAAAACGTTATTGTCAAATTTGATTTATTAAACTCTGCTGTGTTTAATTTGTAGGCTTTTCCTCGTTTAATTTTATTTGCAATCGAAAAGATTTAAATAACTGAAAATTCTAATCAATTTGCACTTTCGCAAACATAAATATGTTCTGTATCAGTTAAATAACTGAAAATGTTGTTTCGAATTATTAAGATAAGGTTCTGGTACAAGATTGATGGTGACTATCAAGATTTCTCAGTTACGCGTCTGCACGATATCATATCTGAATGTAACTCCCTGTATTTTTTCTTTAAATTCCTAAAACATAATATTCCAATTTACAAGCAGCATTTCATATCACTCCATAACTGTCAGAAATTGTTCGAGTGACTTTCAGATAATATATAAAGGTTTCCCAAAAGTTATACACCAATACTCAAATTATAAACTATACTTGAAATTTCGCATGTCATCTAACTGATTTTTCCACTGTTACAATACTTTGAAATCATATTTTCAGTTTCTTTTAAGAAATTAGGAGCATGTTCATTTTCATGGACAAAAATATGACCAACAAGAATTGAATAATTTTTAATTATTTCGATTTCTCTAGTTGTTAGTAAAATAAAACGGGTGAAAACTTACCATTTTTTGTGCGTATTAGATTTAAATATATCGAATTACACAACAATTTTCAACGTACAGTGCATCTCTTTCTTCATTTTTGTTCCATTTTTAGAATAAATCCACCATTGTGAAACTAAAACTTTTAAAGAAAGTGTTAGAGCGTCACTTTTTCAAGAAAACATCGTTTCTCATATTCGTCCTCTCGCTGATTCGATTGGATAAACGGAATTGCGTCACTCGAACGGAAATCGGGGGAGCTTAATTCGGTGGAAACAGTCTCAGCCTGTTTTGCATGCCCCCCTTTCGGGGGATGGGGCTCGTGTGAGAATTGCAGAGGCGAGTAGAAAATAAAAGCGGTCGACGACGGGCCAGTGACGTCTACGTTCACCGCGTTTAACGTCGTTCAGCTGTGAGAAAGCCCGAGCAAGGAAAAAAGGAGAAGGATTTATGTCGGGAAGAAAAGGACTGCGGCTCGTATGCGGCTGCTCAAGTACAAGGGCACCGTTCGCTGTTTTCGCAATCTGCGACATTCGTGGCGGATATGCGGTGCGAGCTGACGTACAACACACTTTCTTTTTTCTCTTTTTGGAAACGTGCCCCAACCAGGATAGAGAGCGTGGGCAAGATTGGAAAAATTACACGAACCAGACTAACTCTGTCGATGCGCCCTTCTTCTTTGTCGACAAAAGTACTGTAACGTAGTTTTGTATGCATCATATCTGACGAAAGGTGAGAAAGATAGTTATTTCGTATTATATATGTATGGTATTGGGCACAGCACTCTCGCGTACTACCTCTGACAACAAGATTTCAATCAAACCAGACAATACGAAATTATGCAGAAATATCATACTACGGTTTGAGATGTAAAATGAGATGGTATAAATATAAAACAATAGGAAAATTACATTAGTCCGATATGTGGTGAATACAAAATAGAATTGATAAAAATTTTTATTTGTTATCGGGACAGATATAATGAAGAGACACTGATAGTTGGAGAAAAGTATTTGGTTACAAAGAATCTTGGGAAAATGTTTTTGCCCATGACTGAGGTAATTACTGAAAACTGTATCAACTTTATTAATTAAACACTTTGACAGAAAGAAACTGTAAAAATCACAAAGTGTAAATGAAATCCGGGAACCTCTTTCGTGACTAAATACTCTTTTGTAATCAATATTTTACATTTACGTTGCTTTCTTCTTTGTAATAAGCGAAAATGTAAATTACTTTTTGTACTCGATTCCTATTAGACCGATTCAACTATCCTAAATATTTTATATTTATAACATCCTATTTTGCATCGCAGAATTTTTAGATAGTAGTATTTTTAGATAGTTTTGTATTTTTGCACGTGACCAAAAACTTCTTGCCAGTGGTAGTATTCGGAGGAACCGTCATTCTGACGAACTCAATGCGTAGAAGCAACCAAATATGTACAGAGATTCTTAACATAAAGCTGTGTCTACGTTGAAGCAATATTCAGGAACATTTTGTAAATGTTCCATGTTTGTTGAATAAAAGTCACTATTTGTTACCGATGAGCAACGCGTGGCACGCATTTCATTTACTAAACACTTTTAACAAAAAGCTTAAACTGTTCTCAATATGAAGGAAGCGATGAACGATTACTAGAGTAAGCTACTCAACAAGTATCCCAGTATTTAAAAGCTTGTTGATAAGAAATAGTACAGAGATATTTCATCCATTAAACCACAATTATAGTGTTGTTCACTTGAATAGCCTGAACTATTTTTTAAATATATCTACTGTAAGTGGTATCAAAGAAAAGTATTCTTACTTTTTATGTTTGCTGCATTTTTAACTTGAAACTAACTAAAAAGGCTAAAAGGCTAAAAGTTTCAATCGTTTAAATTTATATTTTATTTGTCTGAATATATATATTTATCAAAGGCTATTAAACTGAACAGCACTGTATATCTAACTTCTTCTGATCGAAAAAATATATATTTAATTATACCTTTACATTTACCTATACATAGATATATTAAAAGCATCGCTAATAAAATATAAGTTGACAAGTATAGCAAGAAATAAAATATTGCTTGATGTTACTTCAGTGTAGACGCAGCTTTATATACCGCCATCTTGCAGTGAAACATTAAATAAATTAATAAGATAACTTAGTACGCGACTTCGAAGTTGTTACAGAGGGTTAAACAGCGTAGTTGCAATAAATACTGCAAGTTGAAACAACTGCAAGGTTCAAAATTGAAAGTAGTAGGTCTTACTCGAAAAAAGAGTAGAATACTTTCATAATGAAGAGACGTTTAAAACCGAGTTTATCGATGCATTAACCTGCAACCATTCGATTAAAGCTGAAGGCAAGCCATAAGGCAAAGCGGCGAGACATTATCGTGTCTCAGCCGCAGCAAGGTTGAAGGGAAAAGTGAACCAGATCACTTTTCCTTTCTTCAAAATTTATCGATCCCCAATGATCTGCTAGATCCATGGTACCCTGTTATCGTGATGCCATCGGTAAACGAGGACAGAAATAATTTACAGCCGCTATTATCCAGGAATTTTCACATATTTCCGTCCGGCCGACAGAAAATCATTATTTCATCCACGATGAAACATTATCTTCCGGCAATCGAGCAATAATTGTCCACCGTGGCCGAGACGGTCCCGAAGATATCCCATTGTTCGAGGGATCTTGGCTTGAGATACCAGGGATTTTTCATCGTCCCGCATCTTCGTAACGTTCGCGTATTGCGACCACCCCGTGGTATCTTGCATGAGGTCTCCGGAGCATCGTTAAACCCCGTACACACCCGGCCACTACTGAAAAACTTGACAAGCAATCGCTATTCTTTCTCATAATTGTTTATATCACATCTTGGTGATTACAAATAATCACTGTTCTTTCAATATTTCTGTAGAACGAATTCGACAATTACTTTTTATTAGGAAAGCTTATGTTGATATTGGGGAAAACTTACATGTTAAATTGTAGAAATATGTCGATACGCGTTTTTGTAATAAACTCTTAAAAATGCGCTTGATTGAATGAAAAATTCTGTATAATATTACCCCTGGCAAAAAGTTCTCGATCGTATGAAAAAATACAACACAGTCTAAAAATACTATAGGTGAAAAATGATACGCCGTAAATATAAAACACTTCGTTAAGTTGGTCTAATACGAAGTGAACGCAGAAAATAATTAAAATTTTTGCTTATTATAAAGAAGAATATATAATGTAGAATGTATTTATTTCATATCAGACCAATTTATCTTTTCTACATGCTTTCGTATTGTTAGATTTAATTGAAAACTTTTTGCCAGAGATAGTTATATTTCTCTATATAATATACGTATACTTATACATTGTTGTTCACTTCGATAGACTCTGATAAAAATATGTTTGCTCAGATAAATGAAGAACAAATTTAAAAAAATAAAATTTTTAGTCTTTCGATGTTTTTGTTAGCTTCAAGCTGAAATTATTGTTACAAAAATTATAAGTAACAACACTTTCGTTTGACACCACTTACAATAGGTATATTTAAAAAATAGTTGAAGCTATTCAAGGGCACAACACTGTATAAGTATAGTAATGGTGTTATACAGAATTTTCTTTCATTCCTTTCTTCTCAATTGTCGTATACTAAAATACTATTTTTCATTTGACCACTACTCACAGAATCTACAAATTGATTTCGATTCATCGATCCCTGCGTTGTTCACGCCTTGAATTCTTTAGTTAATTAATGCAATTCGTGGTTAGACACCCTCATTCAATAACCCTTTGAGTATTGAATAGTGCTACTTGAAGTGTTCCGCGTGAACGGCACGCTGTTAGCGGTTGCAATCGCTGGAAACGGAGTATTTCTAACTCATACACTGGTTATTGTGTGACGGTAAGTGGAAGATCGAAAAAACTGACAAACGCCTATAGCGTCCTATTATATCTCTCGTCGAATGCATATGTATATGTGGATATAGAATTCAAAGGGATAAGAAGTGTAACCGATGAAAGTGTTTAATCGATACGTGTTAAAGGAAATTCCTCTCGCTTATTCCCAGTCCCAATGAAATAATCACCCGACAATCGACTTCGTTGCGCTGCTTTTTGCTAACACCTGTAATATCGGTCCGCACAAAAGACTGGCATTCCCTTTCACCGTGGCTAAGCGTTATATCTTCCTTTTCAGCGGAGTCAATAGCCGACACTGCGCTTAACAACCATCCAACTAGATACTACTGCAATGATCGTCGCGTCTAGCTCCGCTTAAGCAGCTAATTAACAAACCTGCCGCTCGTTACGCCCAGCGGATTCGCGTTTCGCGCGGTTCATTAGGTGTTTACGTGTTCCAACCACCACCGGCCTTCTAAGGAACTGTTATTGTTCCCCCTAGGTGCGCCTAAGCTTACAACCACGCCATCGAACAGACCCAACTGTTCAGTAACTACAGAGAATAAAGAATAATTAGCACAATTAATAATTCCTGCAGACCTTCAAGTTTATCCACTGAACTCTTCTCCTGAACCTTTTTACAGTAACTCACATATTTTTCACTGTGTGATGTAACAATTATAAAAATATAATATATTCTCGTTTAAATTTAGCTCAATCAAAATGACGTCGTAAATTTATTAGCGATCAGCGCACTGTGATGAAAAATTGCAACATTCATGTTATTCATACATTATATTGATAATTATAGTTCTTTTTATTGGTGAATTAAATTCTATCGGTTTCAATAACACGTTTGTTCAAGCAAACTGGAAACTGAACTAGAAGTAGTGATACTGCATTATCTAACTACGTTAAATTGCACTTTAAGATATTAATACGTTAAAGTAATATGTGATTAATGTCTTAATGTGCATTTTAACGTAGTTCGATAAAGTGCAATGTCACTAATTCCTTCGGTAGTGTAAACCTGTGTAAATAATACTGCGAGTGCGTGATACATGTGTAGACAGTCGTGATGCGTGTGTATATTTTAATGCAAATTCGCGGACAAAACAATCGCTGTGCATGTATATTATTCGATGAATATTCGCGGTTGAAACAACCATGATTTAGATTCATGTGGGTACTTTATCTTTTTGTATTATCTGCTTTAAGAGCTCATTAACCATCTTTACTCGAAAATCCCAATTGGGCGAATTTTGATATGCTCTTATGGATTTTGCGAGTAAGTAGGTTTAATTTCATTCGACGTTTATTTAATACCTTTTGGAAAGTGACGGAAGTGTTTGTTTTTGTATCGCGTATCTCTCGAGTGACAAACAGTGTTTCCTAAGCCCCACGAAGTAAGCGTTGTAACCCTCTATTTGCTACGGTCCTGACTTCGCCTGTGTATACAGACGGCAGCGCAAGGAGCGTTGTCAGATATCAGTTAATTTTGGGCAATGTTTAATCGTTAATAACTAATTAACGAAGTCTTTAACAGAATTGCATCACTCTTGACTTTTGTCTTACCTTAACGCATAGAATCGTCCCTTTCATTTCAACCCACCTATAGATTTACACCCTGTGTTTGAGTTCAACGAGATAATTACATATTTAATTGAGTAATGATTTTTTTTGAAGAAGATAAGGTTACACATGTCTGTTGAGTTAGACTTCGGGACCCGGTCGAAACCCGAACAAGTAGTAGTGGTAGTAATACTCATCGTTTCATAGGAACAAATTTAGAACATACATTTCACTTTAATGTATCAGTCGGAAGGTACTATCGTACTTTGATCAAGGACCTTTCGACATAACTGTTGTATAATGAGACAATGGTTTACCTAGATGAAGATCTTCGTTTTGGACACAGACTATGTGCTCTTTACAATACGGTTGACAACGATGTAATGGATACGAGACTACTACACGTGACTTCCCTTCTTATTAAGGTTCGTTTACATTTAGCCTATTCTTAAGCCTAATGTTCCACTATTATATCAATAAACAAAATTAAAATTGGAAATTTTCATAGCTTCGATTTCCACCCTGCTTACTACAGACTTCTCTCAACAAGACAGATCTATATTTTTTATGAAACAATCCCGACGCTCTAAAACATGGAGTGGGAACCTTTCCATGTGTAACGTTTCGCGGCACAAAAAACATCAAACACCATGGAAAGTCGTTGATTTCGCACCTGCGCTCTATGATGCAGGTATCGTGGCGAAACGAGCAAGCGATTTAACTTTCGCTAGATAGTATCGTGAACGACAACGCGGTGCAGGTCAAAAAATATGTATTAAACAGGCGTGGAGGCAGGGGCAATGTAATTGCAGTTCCACAGATAATACCGACCATTATCTAGCGTATCCACAACGCACGATGCTGTTCGCGAAAGGTTACAACACGCAGCATTGCGGTTCGTATCGTGACCTTTCGAAGGTACTGTTGCAACGTTTTAAAACGCGCGTTCCCTCTATAGGTAGATGGCCTGTCGTAAAAATGCATACTCGCAGGCGTTTTAGCGACCACCTTGATTTACATGTGTTCCTAGCAGATGTTGCTGATAAACTGAAATGGAGTTTTATCATTTGATGTTTTTCACCTCTAACGTGAGACACATTGCGATACGAGAATTTCTAAGACAGGTAGAAGTGATTAACCTTTGCTTGCATCACTTCATTAACCCCTTCGCTTAATCTGCTTTCGGTGTTTCTACATTATGATTATATTTAAGTTTCACTCTTCAGTGAAACATCCGTCAAAAGACAAAAAGCTGTGACTAATACAGCATTAATTTCGAATAGACCATAGGTTAACAGTCAACCTAATTTAGATTCATAGTGATAGCAAACTTTCCTTCAGCTTCGCTACAAATGCAGTGTTACAGGTGATCTAAGACTTTCGCATAGCTCTATATTAGTAATTAACGGGGCCTGTCAAGTGCAACAGGCTTGTGGGTAATAAGAACGCTATGTTGAAAAAAATAGTTATTAGCGTAGAAATTACTGCATTACGATTCATTACCAACATTGCGCAACGCATTAGAACACTATTATAATGCTGCTGTCTACCGTGAGTCACTAGTCGCTGATACTCGTGCGCAGTTCCTCGAGTTTACAAACTTCTTAATGAGCACCCCGTGTCAGAAATGCAAACAGCAGTCATGCCTTAATCTTCCAGTTATTTTTTCGATATTGAACTCATCGGTAGACTGTGTATTTTTGTGCAAATTCAAATTTTTGTAAGAACAAGTAACCAAATAGAATTTAGACACAGGCTTGTTTATCGCTGTAAATTTACATTAGATAGTTTGTGTGCTTCGTTATGTGCATTCAGCCCTTTCTTGCGCACTCAAATTTCCCAAAAATGCATAAAAATTCGCAGTCTACTCATCCGTGATCAGCTTAACCACCGCTATATTCGACAAATGCAAATACGACGTTAATTGTCTCAAGAATAAAAGACAGCAAATTTAAATAATTAACTATTTATTAGGATTGGTATTTGAAAATAATAATAAGCCGTATACTTTTATATAAGAACTATGCAGACTTTATTTAATCTAAGGAAAATGTACCCTTTCTATCAAATGCTTTGTAACGATAGAGAGTGAAAACTTCTTAGGCATCACAACTCGCCCAGACTTCAAACCATTCCTAAGGTTTCACTCATTGTTACCAGGAACACCTGAGATGTTAGATTTATTTTTGCTCTATCTTAAACGAGCCGAGCCAAGCCGAGGAAGAAGCATCGAAGTGATCGTTGTGAGTCGATCTTAAGGCGATCGGCGCTTATTGAAGAGCGAGCTGAACGGTGAAGGGGTGGAGAGAAAAGGTAGGAGGAGAACTTTGTAAGAAGCAGAAGAGGCGGGGGAGGGGCTCGCAGCGGTTGAAGATGGGTACGAGGAGGAGGAGGAGGATGAGAAAGCAGCAACTACAACGGCAACGAAAGAAGAACGACGATACGAAGAACAAGAAGAAGAAGGGCCAAAGAGAGGGAACAGAGACAGAGCGACTCTCTTCAGGGTGCTCTTACCGTGCGTAAATATAGGGCACACCACGTAGCCGAGTGCATCATGGAGGGTGACCCCGATGACCCTTGGTACCCGAGGCAGCCGCACCACGTGGTGGAGGGTGGAGGGAGAGGGTGAGACGTACGGGAGAGAAACAAGTCGCCGAGCTGGCGAACGGAGGAAAAAGGAAAGCCAAGCGCAAGGAAGCTCGACCCTAAGGGCCGTGCAAGAAGAGGGCCGCGCGAGAACAGACGAGGATGAGAGGTTAACGGAGAGTTAGCAACGGGGAGAGAGGGAGAGAGAGAGAGAGAGTGAGAGGGGGGCACGCTACAGAGACGTACGTTCCCACACGAACCCCCCAAGATGCGTCCTGGCATCGTCGGAACCCCCGATGCCCAGAAGCTGATAAAAACAGCTACAAAACTGCCTACCGGTGTTTTCTGCCTTTTGCTCCTGCATTACTCCCACCCAAGGCCCACCCCTTACTCCCACTCTTTCTCCAACCCCTTCCTACTGACCGTCTTTCTTTGCCACCTTCCTCGGAGCTTCTCCTCGCTCCTCTTTCTCGCCTTTCGGTAAAACTGCGACCACAGGGGAGAGTGCGTACCCCCGGAGTCATGCGCGCAGATTGACTCGTTTTGTATACCGTCGATGAGCAGTGACAATTTTCTACTCTTTATCGTCATTGTCGTTGGAATTAATGTTGACACTGGAAGTGTTTATGGGCTCGATTTTGAATAATGAAAATTAATTGGCGCAAAATTCGGTATAAAGGTGACGATGAGAGATAAGGTCAGTCGAACTTGCATTTGAACGGTAACGAGTATTTGTAAAATGAGTCAAACGCAAGAGACATGCTTGCGGAAGATGCGGGAGGCCGTGCGTTGATAGTACGCAAACATCAGCAGAGGGAAAGGGTAAAGATTATAATAAACAGTTTTATTCAAATTTGTTTCAAATTTTATTTTTGAAAGCTACAACTCCTTCGTTTGTTGTTCAGGCACTTTCAGTGATACAACACTGTACATGGTACAGTTTGCCTAGTTCTTTTATTTTCGTCCAGTTTTCAAGTGGGGATCATGATTTTGTACGTGTATTGGACACATACGTGTACCAATGAATTATTTCATGTATAATTATATATATATATCTTGTTATTAAGTTATCACTAGTTTTATCTCGGACTTTTTTCTTCCTGGTAAACTCTGTCTTTCTCTAGTTTTATTTTATTTTTTAATTTTAAGTTTTCTAGTTTCTATTTTTCTTCTTTTTATTTTATTTTTAACGTTATGTATTATTGCCCGTCTTTGCGCGACTGCTATACATTACTAACTCTGACTGTAATAAAGAGTTACTCCGTCGATCGATTAATAAATTACAGATATTATTATTATTATTTACCTTTTTATTTATTATAAAGAGGGTCAAGTCCCATTAGTATACAAAACAGTTAAAACATAACACATAATACATAATTCAGACGGAACGCATTACAATTGGTTACGTCAATTTGTATAACAAATTTTTAAAGCTGCACACATTGTTCAAAATAAAGTTCAAACGAGTACGCAATATATCGGCTTCGATATAGACACAATTTAGGGGGTCAGAATTAATGACTATGGACTTACAGAAGGTTGAATGAAACAATAAATTGGATCTCAATGATCTCAATGGTGCATAAAAATGTATAGTTGCTAATAGTTCCATTAGTGCCATTAATCAGTTTATGCAAAAACATCATCGTCTTATTAAGATTTTATTTAAATTATCATCGTTATTATTTTCTCGTGCGAGTCACTTTATTATTTCGTGACCGCAATCTGCTACCTCTCTCATCTTCGCGAACTGAAACTGTTCTCGATGTTACCGGTACGATCAGCGGTGCATGAAGAAAGAAGCAACAACGGGATCGCTATCGTTACATCGAATCTGGTATCGCGTAACATCGAACAAGAAACCGGCGATACCCTTTCGTTCCAATTCCAAACTCTCTATCCATGCAGCGAATTATAGCGATCGATCTATGCTTCGAGATACGATAAATGTATACTTGGGATGTCCATCTTGATGATTGCTATGGTTTTTCAGATATACACACTGTTTCTGACGCAATTAGTGTTGTGAACAAAAATTAGTTAATATTTATTATCACAATGTTAATGCTTTGCGTTCGTAAGTATCTCGATATGGATATACGTACAGTCAACCCCAATATAACACGTTCCAAGAACGTGTAGTGTTATATGAAATCGTCTTACAGGGTTACTAATTGTAGGAACATTAGACAAAAGTATATTTCAAAAATGAATAGAGCTATTACGTATACTAAATTCGTTAGGTTTGTGTAACTGCTAAAAGAAATATTCTTGTAATTCATTTATTCGTTGCTGCTTTTCATAAACAAACATCGTGAACTGTACGATTATTTAACTGTATTTGATGTTACCCGCAATATTGCACAAAGAAACATACTTATGCAATACCATTTTTATGAAAAACATAACCTGACTTGGTTTTAATAAAAAAAAAGCGTTATGATAATTTTCCGCATAGCATGCTTATGGCCGATTCATCATCGATCATTAACTAACTTTTGTTCCTATCAAAAAATCATCATGAACACCCTGTACACGCGTAAGGACACCTTCAATTATAACCATCATAAAAACTAAGTGAAACATTAGTAATAAAACATTATTGTATACTAATGCTTTCAGAAAAATTTGTGTAATGTCAAAAAGGAACGCAATAGTTGTCAAATGGCATTAAATATGTCTCGCCTTCGATTATCCAGCAATCGAACAGATCGGCAAGCCAATTTACGCATCGAATCCTTTCCTCGCTGAATCACAGGAAATGTGTAGCAATGCACACGTGGAGTGTACGAGCGCTCGGGCTAAGTCAGCCTGTCATCTTTGAAATCGGCGGCTGAAAGAGATGGCGACGCTGGCGCCTGTTCTCTCGCATTCCCACGATAGATCGGTACCGCAATCGCGACAATGCGCGATTCGATTGCGCACACGTGGGGAATCAAGTCACGATTACGCAGCCTCTGCTCGTTCTTCTTTCGCTCGTGCAGGCTATCTCGATCGCGAGAGCTTTCGCGAAAAGTTACCCACCAATCAATGAAACGATAAATCGATTCCACCCACTGATGGACGAGCTGGCTCTTCGCGGCTTGATTAGTAATCGCTTCGATTTCTCCTCGCTTTTATCTCCTCGTAGCTGAATAAAAAATTCTTTAAGATAATTCTAGGTCCAGACAGGTCTCGATTAATGCGAATACAAATAGTACCATATTTGATTTACAATTAGTGCGAATCATAAGATGATACCAGGTCGCGTTTATTGCCAACAAAGTTTCAGTTAATGCGAGAAGAATGCGATAACGGTAGCAAAATTGTTTACACTCCAGAAATTTGAATATATTCTTTGAACTGTAGGATAATAGAACAAAGTAATTTGTGTTTAATATTTTAAGAAGGAGAAGAGAGTACAGTTTATGTTGTTAAATATTTTAAGGAACAATAAATGTGTTTTCATTGTAATCCAGTGAACATATGAAAATGAATATTTCATATTTCCATCAAATTAGAACTAATTACTATGTTAATTACTCAGAATATTTGAAGTATTCATATTATGCGAACTGGAATAACGCGATCAATCCCTGGTATTTATTATTCGCTAATCGAGACCTACCTGTTGTATGTATGTATAATAGTTTGGGACTACAAAATTTCAGTTTCTAATTATTTAGTACAATTAAAATCAATTTGATCATGATTTTTCATAGTTAGTACTAAGATGATTCAATGTGAGGCTTCTTGCTTCTTGTGACATTCATTCCCTCTTATCGCATTTCATCATTAATGGTCGAATAACAACTTCCAATGCTTTAGACGCACTTAATTTTAGTATTACATACCACACTTGTAAGTACCTGTTTATTTTACTGTTTACTTCACTTTACTTGCTATTTAATTAATTACTTTCACACAATCTACTCGCCTGTATTAGCTTTGAAATTATTCTTATTTATAATTTTTTTATATCCATCACGTGTAATTAAGGGGCCATCTTGCCCTTGTGGATCCCCGCTGTGGATCTTGAAATAAATAAAGAAATAAATATAAATGTACTAAAGCTCCGTTACTTTTTAGGCCTGATCTTTATACTTCCAAATATTTATCGACAAATCCTTTGCATAGAATTACTACGTTAGCGAATCAGTATTTAAAAAAGTAATTTATAAGAACTAGTCAATTATAATTTTTACTTCATACTCGATATCGATATTTAATTTACTTTTGCTTTATATTCTATCACGTATTTTACTTTTTGTTGTATCATTGTCTATATTTTACACGTTTCTCAGTTTTCGTTTTAAAATCTGCTTGATTGTATTAATAACGGCATTTATTAGGCATAAAATTGGAATAAATAAATAAAAGAGCTTTATATTATGCTTGCAGTTGTTAAAAAAGAACAGAATCTTCTCTTACATGTAATTATTAGTAATCGCAATTGAAGTATTTCGAATCGAAAATGTTTCCCTATCCCATGAAAATTACTCTGACTTCTTTTCACGAAATTGCAATGATTGACAACGTTTCAGGCAAGCGTATCGATATTTATGCCCAACTGTATATACGACGAAAGTCTAAAAAAGTCTTGAAAGTGTTGACTTACCTCGAAGTCTCAGAACCCTTGACTTGCTTCGAAGTCATGTAATTCTCGGTTCGTTTCGAAGTGTTAATCGGCCGCGTCGTATTGCAATTTGCCTTCTTCTCTTTGTTCAACATTGTCGCTGCATACATGTCGCCTTTGTCGGCCTCCAGCCCCGCTCATATAAATTTCGAAGCGAATCAAAACTTTCAAAATACCAAGACTGCTCAAAATTTCAAAGTCAAACAAAATTAAACTCGGATTCGATGCAACTCGAGTTTTCTTAGTTCTAAAAAGATTCGAAGCGTTTCGAGAGCAATGACTTCGTTATCCATCACTAGTCCTTGCAAGGTTAAATGGTCATATTAACTAAGTTGCGTATCTTTCTTTCTCATCCACGATTTGTACCTCATGTGCAATTCTTTAACGCCTTTATTTTTCCCAAATATACTTTTCATCTCGTCATCTGCGAAAAGCGACTCCTGGAAACGAGTCGGGCTTCGATGATACCGCGCCTGCTTATCGATTTAACCAATAAATGAAATATCGAAGGAGCTTTCTCGGCAGACTGCATTCCCGCCCCGAGCAATACACGTACGCGGATCGGTACGCGTTTCGCATTCTCAACGACTGCCATTAGCTGTAATTATCCGTAAGGAGAAGGGGAGAAGAAAAATTCGCAGAGGCATCACGAGCACGCGTGGGTGTTCCGGTCTTACAGTCGTCTCCGGTGCGTACACATACGCTTTTTCCTTCTCTGTTCTTCTTCTTCTTCTTCTTCTTTTTCTTCTTCTTGTCCTTCCTTCGCTCCTTTTGCTGTTGCTGCTGCTTCTGCTGCCTGTTGCTTCACCTCTTCGGAGGACGCGAGCCTGGATACGCTTGCTCTCCGTTAATTTATTTAAATTGCCCGAGTACCAAGTGGCGTGTGGTACCAAACGATTCCAGCCGGTATTGTCGGCGGGCTCTCTTGTTATTTATCGGCGCGAAATTCCGTTTCAGGGATTTTCGTGGCGAACCTACCGGTGGAACCTGCACACCGGCCACGTCGATAATCCCTTTTATCCTCGAATAGACTCACGGTAAGACGCTACTACTAGCGATGGGATCGATCAACTCGTTCAATTTGATACTAAAATACTTAACAACAGGTATCGAAATGTATGTATTACAATTTCTGGAAGAGTAGAACCTCGATTATCAATAAATTTGAACATCGAAATAATGATTAACGGAACATTTGATTATCGGAGCACGTCTAATTTATTACATTTACATACTTACGTTTTATATTTACATTTCCTGTGATTTCCATTCTTCTTTATCGTTTACCAAATCCTTATTGTAAACAAATTCATTCATAATAAACGTTTTTTAACAAAAATAAGTACATTTGTGTTTTTCGTTGCTCATTAATCTGAGAACTGTTATAATAAAAATTTAACAACTATAAATACATGTTCATATCTCGTTTAAATTTAACTCAATCAAAAGGATTTTGTGAAGTTATTAGCAGTCATTACACTGTGATGAAAAGTTGCGACAATCTCATTTTTCATACATCCTATTGATAATTATGATTCATTTTATCGGTGTGTTAAATTCCGCTGGTTTCGATATCTTAATTGTTTAAGCAAATTGAAAACCGGAGGAAGTAGTGACATTACATTACAGTATACATTGAACTGCATACGTAAAATTGCACTTTAAGTTATTAATGTCGTGTAGGCATGTGTAAGCAATACTCTACGAGTGTGCGATACATGTGGTTAATTGTGATGCGTGTATATTTCTTAATGCCAATTCGGGGATGGGATAATCGCTGTGCACGCGTATTGTTCGATGAACATTTGTGAACGGAACGATCGTGATTTAGATACGTGTGGGTGCTTTATCTTTGTGTATTTATGCTTTAAGAGATCATTGACCGTCTTTACTCGAAAATCCCAATGGGCGAGTTTTGACATACTCTTGTGGATTTTGCGAGTAAGTAGGTTTAATGTCATTCAACGGTCATTCAATACTTTTTGAAAGGTAAGCGTTGTAACTCTCATATCGATACGATCTTGAGTAATATCCATACAGCAACATGCATGTAGATTGCTAAATTATTTCAGACGTCTATTCGTGAAAACTTACATAGAATTGAAGGTTGCACAAGGTTGCACTTCAAATTTACGTATTATTGTTCAGAATCATGTAAACTTTCATGTAAAACAACTCCCAAATCTATCACTCTTAATCAGTGAAAAGGTTTGCTCTTGATGAGTTTGGTAATGTTGCAATCGGGAGTTGTTTAGGTGTCAAAATTTGGAACGTTAGAGTTGATTTGTTTAGTTTAATGTATAGGCTTGCACTCTTCCTTTGCTGGTCTTCGTGCTTGTCTCACAATGCTTGTGATTGTCCGGTATTTGTACTAAAAGTGACGGCTAGCCCCAACTAATCATCGTTGCTGAAAGGTGTTGTAGGAAGGGAGGGCTTGTCAGCGCTTCCCTTCTACCGAGAACGCTTGGGCAGGTATAGAGTCGTTATTCTATATACTTCTACCCTAATTTAGAACGCAACAATAAGCTTTGTTAAAGCTTAAAGTGTTATAAATTCCGAACTCTTTGTACCTGCATTAAAAAATGTATATACCCTAATGAGATAACTAAAATATAAATGCTCACATACCTGAAAATAATACTATAAAGTGCGTTTTTATGCTTTATAATAAACAATTAAAATAATTAATCTTACTTTCAATTTGATGAATTTTTCTTCATAATGGTTTAATTCATCAGGCAGTTGTCCGAATGATCTAATATTTTGGATTTCAATGTTTCAAAGGGTGATTAGTTTATAGGAAAAACGTATTCTTTGAACTATGAAAGTCGAAACATTAACTTTTTGGCAAAAATTACCGCTCTCCGGACCACTTTGCTTTTCGCTGTCGGTTCCAATAAACTACTACACGTATAACGAACGTTATTGATCGATGTTTAGGATGGTGGTGATGACGATGGAATGTAAACAGTGATCGGATATTGAAGTTGGTGAAGGTTCTCGGATGTATTTATAAGTAGACCGCGGATTTTTATGCAAACTCATATCTTTGTGAACGCAATTAAAGGAATAGAATCTGAATGGAGAATTGTTTTATATACAGAATATTTTTGTGTTGCATTTGTAATATAATTTAAATTTTATAGAATAAAGGTATGAGCGTTACACTTATATTATGTTTTTAAGGTAATATTTAAAAATTCTCTTTCCTTCCTGAATTGCATACCACCTCTCGACTTCTTTCTGCTGACTCGATTAACAGGATTTGCACGTTAGCTAATGACTATATAACGAACTTTTGAATTTCTTCACTAATTTATAATTAGAGTATATACAATAAGGTATAAGATATATATAATAATATCTTAAGGTCAGTTTTATTTTGTACTGTGCATAATTTCTATTTTATTCTCTTTTATCAATAAGCTCTGTTCTCTTCCTCAATCGTAGAAACACCTTTATATTTTCCTTTTATGCACTAGTGGGTTTCCACCCATATAATTAATAAATTAATAAATTTTAACATTACAATAAAATACAAGTATCAAAATTATGTATGCAAAATTTAAATAGAACTGAATAATATTTACAGACGTTATAATTTCATTTATCGTAAACATATGCAAAACGAGATTGACAAAAGTATTCGAACCGTGCGCTATTTTCTATTATGTATTTATCTTATTTTGTACTAACTTTATTTTTCCTCATTTACTGTGCAAATTCAATATAAATACCACAAATCTGTAAGTTTTCAAGTATTTCCGTGCCTCTCTTTTTGCACATATTTGCAATGAATGTTTCCTAACTTATACAAATATCATTTAACTCGCTACAAATTTTACATACGTAATGTTGATGCTTCTACCTTATTACGATTATAATATTCCCTTGACGACATAAGTGCAATGTATATTTTTGTTCTAGGAAATTTCATCAGCTAACTAACATTCAAATACTTTCGTAAACTACTGTGTATTATAATGCATAATCTATTTCGAATGGATATTTAAATCCATTTATATTTATTCTATTTATGAGGTTTTATTTAAGAAAAAGGTTTAAAATTGAAATACTTTATTTGTCATCGATTATGCATGTTACTTTATTTAGCACTTGCATCTCTATGAGGAGGGGGGTAATTTGAATTCCTCGAATTAAAATATTTTGCTGTGACACTTTTTTTGGTGCATAAATTAGCTCTACTTCTACTCACTTTAATACTTTTTGTTCTTTTACCATTTAGTTGATGATTTCTATGGCAAAATGAAGTATACTTATGATTTAAATTAGTTAATTATAACTGTTAAAGATTTCAACAACATCCCAATTTTTTTTCGAATATTCTTATCTTCACGATTCTTTTAATTTCTTATTTTCTTCATATATTTCACAATTTTCTCAATTTTAATATCTTTTAGCTTCCTAAATTTCCTCGAATGCCACTGCAAACTAATACAATTATTAAAAGTCAAAGAGGAACGGGTTAATTGATTTTGATAAAACATGCACGTGTTAGCAGAAAATCGTTCAAAGCATCTGCGAGGCGAGCCGACTTATAGAATGCCATGCATTAAGTATTTTATAGACTACTGTCAGACAAGGAAAACTTGAATAAAGTTGGCAAAGTTCAGCCAGATGTAGTAACGAGGACACGACTGGTATTATAAAAAAAGAACAGATATAAATGTAACGTTGAAGAGGTCGGATATGGTATTTTATTCCTCTCGTTTTATCATAATTTTGATACACGCGACGGTCCTCACAATTCATCTTACAACATGAAAATCCTGTTGGAAACAATCGAGGCTCTCCCAAAGGGGAATTAAGACACTCCAAATAAATCTATTATTCTATTTGCGTAATTGTACGCGATAGCAATGAGAAGAAAAGAGAAGGATTTATTAGAGATGTGCGAAAATCAGGAAAAATCAGAAACCTGATGATCGGGACGAGTCGGATCGGATCTGATTCCCGAAGATTTTTGGAATCTCGAAATTTTCGACAACCCGTACATCATTTCTCGAAGTACTCAGCAATACTTCATAATTCTTTTCTATACCCTTAAAGTATGTTTCCCTGCAATTTATCCCATAGAACATTCAGCAAGTTGGCATAGCTTTAAAGAGTTACAACACTTACCTTGTGGGGTTCAGGAAAAATTGTTAATCACCCGAGCAATGCGCGATATAAAATTAACACTTCCATCACTTTCCAAAAAGTATTAAATAAACATTGAATGACATTAAACCTACTTACTCGTAAAATCCACAAGAGCATGTCAAAACTCACCCGTTGGGATTTTCGAGTAAAGAGGGCCAGTGATCTCTTAAAGCAGATAATGCAAAGAGATAAAGCACCCACATGAATTTAAATCATGACTGCTCCGTCTGTGAATGTTCATCGAACAATACACATGCACAGCGATTATCCCGTCCGCGAATTTGCATCAAAAAACACACACGCATCACAACTCTCCACACGCACACGTAGATTATTGTTTACACAGGCCTGAACAACATTAATATCTTAAAGTGTAATTTTACGTATGTAGTTCAATAATGCAATCTTGCCACTACTTCCTCCAGTTTCCAATTTGCTTGAACAACCGAGATATTGAAACAAGTAGAATTTAATTTACCGATAAGAAAGACTGTAATTATCAATATGATGTATGAAAAATAAAATTGTTGCAACTTTTCATCGTAGTGCAATGATTACTAATAAATTTACAAAAATTATTTGCAGAAAAACAAAGATTTATTATAACAATGCTCTCTCGGTTCCACGATGCACAATGCAACGTAACGGTTATATTATGACTAATAATTATTATCTGCAATTGCGTAAAAAAATCGATATTGTTTTGTCATCGATTGCGTTCGGCCACCGACAGAGATCGGTCGTTAACGAAATGTCATTTTATGGTACAGTTTGTTATGTCGTCGCGTGATTACACCCTTCAGATGATACATTAAACCCATACAGTAGTCAATTACATCCAGTGCTAGTGAATAAAGTGCTTTTATTGCTATTTCAAATCTTGACAAATATTGATCAATCAGTTAACTGTGACACGTGTGAAGTTAGATTTCTGTTATGGTGCATACAAAGTATCTAGGGAAACACAGTTCAGTGAACGTATTTCACTGATCCAGATTATTTGAAACTTGGGTGTGCTTATTTGTAATCTTCCAATTTCGATTCCGATTATACTGAAAATTATCCTGAAATGCGCAATCAAAAAATACGAATAACGAAAGGAAATACTAGTCGTAAAAAAATGTACAGGAAGTTTCCATTCATTCATAATAAACGTTTTTTTACAAAAATAGGTACATTTGTGTTTTTCGTTGCCCATTAATCTGAGAACTGTTATAATAAAAATGTAGCAATTATAAAAGTATGTCCATATCTCATTTAAATTTAACTCAATCAAAAGGACTTCGTGAACTTATTAGCAATCATAAATTGCACTGTGACGGAAAGTTGCAACAATTTAATTTTTCATACATCATATTGATAATTATGGCTTATTCATTATTAATAACTCGCTTATTCAAGCAAATTTTTATCAATTTGTTTCACAGTTATAAGCATTTGTATCAGAACAATCATGCTGTGACAATACTTTTGTCCAGCACTGTACGTAAAATTGCACTTTAAGATATTAATGTTGTGCAGGCCTGTGTAAGCAATACTCTACGTGTGCGTGATGCATGTGGACAGTCGTGATGCGTGTGTATTTTTTAATGAAAATTCGCGGACGGGACAAACGCTGTGTATGTGTGTTGTTTAATGAACATTCGCAGACAGAGCAATCGTAATTTAAGTTACAGAGGCTCAAAGTAGAACTTGTACACTTACATTTTTATGCTTTATAACGGGATTAATAATGCAAGAAATAAATTTAAACAGAGAATAAAGTTATTTTTATTAACCTTTATTCAAGGTCGTGTAAATTTACTAAACACAACAAAATTTATTTACATTAAATCATAAGAAAACAATGTCTTAAAGATAATAGAATCTGACCTCAAAGTAAAACTCGGATGGTAGAAAATTTTTTAAAATATACATAAGTTTTATATTATTTTTATTTTACTGTAATATTTAGTTAGTGGTCCTTTATATCCTCTGACCGCTTTTATTCTGTTCGGCATTGTTAACGGACTTGTTTTTCACAATAACAAACATCAATTTTTGCCCATTTCTGCTTTAACACGTTTTCTATATCATTTATACTAGATATACAATAATTGTTTAATTTTTCCTCCAGACGTGCTCATAAATGTTCAATTACATTCAGGTTTGATGTTTGAGGAGGAGGGTTGATAAAATGTGGACAATTGTAGGTAACCATAATCGAACGCTTAGAGTTCCACATGTCGGGTCGTTAAGTTGGTAAAAGCTGAAACAATCAGCTATACCCAGTTTTTGGACAGTATCTCTTACATTTTCCTTGAAAATCTGTAAACTTCTATAATCCCCTCAATAATATATAGGTTGCCTAGTGCAGTGGCTGACATAGAACCCCATACCATTATCGACCTACCTCCATACTTAACAGTGGGCCGCAAATTGTTCTTTTTATATTCTTCATTTGGCTTTCTCCCATTGGAGTGAAAAACGTTAAATTTACTTGTGTTCGTATATAAAACTACCTTCCAAAACGAGAACCTTTATTTTTATGCATTTTTGCGAAATTTAATCTTTTAACGCGATTCGTTTTACTTATGAATGATTTTTTTCGAGCCACTCTCTCATTGAAATTATTCTTCCTTAGTATATAACTCTTAATGTTTCTGGGTTTGCTTCTTTCCCTTTGTTTCGACGGCTACCTTTGGTACACTTAATTTTGGATTGTTTTTAATTTCCTTTATAACCGTATTTCATTCTTTAAAGCGCTTAATTACATCGTGATGTGTAGAATGATTTCTTTTAACTATTTTGGCAATATCTCTTACTAACAGTCCATCTTTAAAATGACTAATAATTAGCTCTCGAATTTTTAATGATGCCTGTCCAGATTGCCTTCCCATTTTTATGTATTAAATTAAATTTCGCACAAAACTAACAAATTTCTGTTGCGTATTTCACACCTATTCACCGTAAAGTGAAAGTAATAACTATTAAATGACTGAGTTACCGGTGATTCCCCGCATTCTACGGGGAGAAACTAACAATGCTGCCAACTGTCCGAGTTTTAGTTTGAGGTTACTTTCCGTTATTTCTCGAACTCTGCCTTTTTATGATTTAATGTAAATGAATTTTGTTCTTATTTTTAGTAAATTTGATCGACCTTGAATAAAGCTTAATGAAAAAAACCTGATTTTCTATTGTAACTTTCTTCTTGCGCTACCAATCGCTTCATAAAGTACAAAAATGTAAGTGTGCGAGTTTTATTTTAAGTCACTATACGTGTGGGTGCTTTAACTTTGTATATTTTCTACTTTAAAAGGTCACTGACCCTCTTAACTTGAAAATCCTAATGGGTGAGTTTTTATATGCTTTTGTAGATTTTGCGAGTAAATAAATTTAATGTCGTTTAATGCTTATTTTATACTTTTTGGAAAGTGACGAAAGTTTCGGTTTTGCGTCGCGTCCCATTTGAGTGACAATTGTTCCTAGACGGGACGAAGTAAACGTAACTAACCATCTTATCGTCTACGATCCTGAGTTCGCCTGTGCGTTGATTACAGCATACAGGCTGTGCACGACGGATTGCCTGATTGATTTCGGTCAATTTTTGGGCAATCTTTAATTGCTAATAACTGATTAATGCACCATTTAACCCCTTGCATTACGCTAAAACTCGGAAGAAGCCGTGCCTAACCCATGTACTCGAATGGTCGGAAAAGGAGCCGAAGTGGCGGAGATCTTGTGAAATTCAAATAAATTTGAAACAAAAACTTGTAAAAAATATTTTAATTATTATATATGATTACAATGAATTCTGTATAAGTAATAATAATATAATTAATTAATAACGGAATACAAATAAGCTGAATCAAGGCTACGAGTTCGACTTGTAATATTAATGTTTGGTCCCAAATGTCGATTACGAGTCAGACTCGTGATATTCACGTTTGAAATGAAATTAAACAACGAGCCTGATTCGTGATATTCAAGTCTGGTGTAAAATTTTCATCACGAGTCAGATTCGTGAAAATAGTGCAAGGGGTTAACGGAATTTCGTCACGTCGATATTAAAATAAAATTGTGTCATTTGACAAGGATTTACTTCCTGTTTAAAATATTGTCCCATTTAAGCTAGAAAGTATCCATTATTTGGAGTATGTTATCCTTTTCCGGTTCTGATAAACTGAGCGAAACGGTTTCCTGCTCATCCAAGAGACCTCGAGTGACAATTAGAAATGTTTGATATTGAATCGACTTTTTGTAGCGACTATACACTCTTTTGACTCGATTATAACACCAAATTTACGTCTTTTAGCTGCGAATCGATCTTTAATTCGTCGAGCTTCCTAGACTTGCAAAATGCGGACCGGTTTCTACCACTTTCGACCATTGTTTCCAGTTTATTTTGTCTCCTCAAAGTAAAAAAAAAACAGAATACTCTTCTGTTTTCACTTACTTTTTTTGAGGCTAATTGGTTTAAGATCAGTCCTACTACTTTGATAAGTTGAATGTTGAATCTGCATCCGTGCAAAGTTGCACCCTTAATCAGTTGAACACCATTGATATTTCGATTGGTAGTAGTTGGTAATAACTGTAACAATGCCTTGATCAATTTTTTGAGGTTCGATTTCCTGATTCAAAAATCGATTTTCCTGCAAAAATCGAATATTCCTAGTAACAATCCTATACATATACATACTATGCGCGGCTGAGAAGATTGCATCCGGGACGGCACAGAGGCAAGAGGGGTCCTTGCTCGCTCGCCTGACCCGACCGTTCTCCGCTACCACGGTCCCCACCTTTAGTCATACACCAACATAGTAGTAAGATTCCCATATTTGCGGGGAATACGTTGTATGACCGCGGTTATACAAACTCGTGGATACAGGAATCCCATATCAATACTAGTAAAGCGTTATTTTCACTTACATATTTAATATATTAAATGGATTCTTAACCCATACTTATATGAAGTAGCTATGATGAAATAAAATTATGACAAGAATGAAAAGTTGCATATTAATTAAAAATGCATTTGGTAAATTCAAAAATTAAATTTCGAAAATATTTTACTTCCGTTACAGTTCATTGCAAGGATTTAGAATCTTAAGTAGATGAGAGTCTTGATGCAGAACACGTGGCGGCTCGAAAAAGGTGGCTGAAGGCACTGCAAACTCGAAAATGTTTAAGATAGCGAAATTAGTAATGATACCTTCCACGATATATTATCAAAGATAATACTAATGATAGTACTTCTTATATGTATTATGTTAATATTGAGCACTCTGGGGGTCAATGTCTACGCCGGTGCTTTAAGGTTCCTCATACCATCTCTCTCTGTCTCGAGACGTCGCATTCACTTTCCTCGTCGTACGATCTAGTTAGTAGTTGTGACCGTTTGGGCTAATAAGCACATCCCAAGACCGAAAATGCCTGCGAGGTTAGGCGGGCCTACTCGCTATAACCGATCAAATCCGTGTTCCTGTCGCATGCAATCTTCTCAACCGCGCACTGTAGTTACGTATACCCGAAACGTTGGCGAAGTTGCATGGTTATCAAATACAATTCAATTAATTCGGTATAACTTTATACCCTCTTTATCGGCGTCCATTCTGGATCTCCAACCAAATTATAGTTCCAGTTTATAGTAGATATATGAGAATATCGAATTTACAAAGATAGAATACGCATTTGTAAAATGATCGACTATCGATCAATGTAATTTCAAACAGGTTAATCGTATCAGTAAAACAAGTTTATCTTCACACTCTGATTGTGCCACAGTAACAGATACGTCATACCCTACGCTATTTTGAATAATAATTTCTCTCCAGGCTTAAAATGACGCAAACGAAACGACTGAAGCAAAAAAATGGCGAACATGTGTCAGAAGTTGCTAACCAACGAAAGTAATGACGTAACCATTTGATATCTAAATTTATTAATCAGACATGCGTTCAAAGAAAACTGGGTGCCATATTACTGACACCGACAATCTTTCATAAGGATAAATAAAAATGAATTTTCACATAACAGGATGTTTATATACTATATTTTATGTTTTTATACACTCGAAAAATATATCCTTATCTAACTAGTTATAAATTATTCGGGAAAGAGGTGCGATTACAAAGTAACAACGGAATACACGTTCGTTTCCCCAAACGTTTTTTGAAACGTTTATTATAATATATCATCAACTTACAGGTAACGCCTCGTGAATCCTCATGAATCACTTAAAATCGTACACCTAGCAATTCGATGGAATCGACATACCAACGCAACGTTGTATTAAACATTATTAAAATTTTTAGAACACTTTTGCAACGTGTCAAATAAAGAAACACTAAAATACATGTTGGTATGTGATTTTCAATCATTTTCGTGTTTTATAAAAAGAAATCCGGTGTATCGCTAGGTGTACGATATTAAGCGACAGTCTCTGTGGTTGAACCACTAAACAGAAGTTTGAATATTAGGAAGACTGAATATTACTATTCATCCATACAACTACGAACAATAGCTTCACAGGATAGGAAGCAATATAGTGTAGAACCTCGATCACTTGCGAGCAAGCTTCGTTTGTTGGTCACCTAATTAAGAATAAATTCCACGATCTGTCTAGAAAATAGTTGATTCAGCGATGCGTTAGGAAGGTGCAGTCAATCACAAAAATCTTCGTGCACTATTTCACGAAAAATTCACCTACCCAAAAGTCTCATTTTAATGAAAGTTTGTAAGCCTGAGAGCATAATGGAGTGCATACAGAGCAATTTCTTTGCCGACAAAAGCTCTTTTTAAACAGACAAAGTTCGAACCCGAAAGTTTCATTTTTTAAATACACCTCTGCTTGGAACACTTTTGGCAACAGAGCAATAGAGCACTAAACATCAGATAGAGAAATGAATATTTTTTATAGGAAAGGTTTTGCTCCAGTTTACATCATTACTAACTTACATTTAAAAAACTGAAGAGAAAATTGCAATATAAGGATTGATTTCAGCTGGCTTCATACCATTAAAGAGCTTGCAGTGATTTTTATTTTCTCTTTAATTTCATAATATTGCAGGTTAGAGCAGAATTTTTCTTATAAAAAGTATCTCATTCTCCTGTTGTAAGAAAAACTTCATGAAAAATTGTACTTCAAAAATGAAAAAATGTTGAAACATTTGAAACTTGATTTTATCCCCTTTAAGAGATTTTCCGTCAGCAAAAAAATGACTTCATATATATTCCATTGTGCTGTACATGCACATAAACTTTCACTAAAATCAAAATTTCTTTTATCATTCGAATTACTTAATTTTATCCCTCATTCTATATAATTTGAACAAAATGAACGATTGCCAATTAATATAATTAACGTTCGAATTATCAGCCGCATCATTTTTCAGTTATAAGCTGAATGAGAAGAAGCAATCGTATGTGTTTCTTTATTTCTCTAGTTAGAAACAACGAAGACAGATGTACAATCTTTGGTCGTATCAATTATATCGGTTTTCGTACAACTGTCAAGGTTCTACACTGCATCATAACGCACTGTAGTCCATGGAACACACGATAGTGCAAGATGTCCACTAGAAACGATAGCCATAAACGTTTCAGCCCTTAACACAGTCATTAAGCATATAAACTTATTACTCCCAGCACTACCGTTACGAGCTACCATATGTGCGAATTAAAACCGGATAGGATTTAAGGATGGTGCAACGTGCACTTGCTTCTATCTCCAATGTACATACGTATACGTATGGAAAGAAAAAGAGGAACGCGACGCAACGTATCAACAACGATACGCAGTGAAGCTAGAAAAATAAGCTAGATTTCAAACTGAAGGAGTGGGGGTAGGGAGCGTGACGTGGCGGCCCCCGTTGCCTTGCACTGTACAGCGGAGTGGGGAACATAAGGAGTATTCTAATCTTATGTATTATACCAGTATACCGGTCTTCTTATACCTACCAATGTTTGAGCTACTCAGCGATGTGGCAGCTACAGTTTATGTTGTATGAGGAATGATTCAGAACAATTCAAACTTAATTTTGTACAGTGAGAGCGACAATTAAAACAGTCGACTGAGCTCAGCCAAAACGTTTAAACAGGTGTTAGAGAGTGTGCAGCTAATTACAACTAAAACCATATTTTATTTGGTTATTCAAAGATCCTAACGTTCTATCCTCATCCCTCAGCAAAGCATTATTGTATTTGTAAAACTTCTGTGAAATAAACTACTTTTTAAATATAAAGTAGCAACAGTTTATAAACGCTTAGAGTTGCTTGCTCAGTACATTTTGTACATTTCTTCACCTTATGTTATGCTTCTTTCGTATACAGAGAATAATTTATCTCATTACAAAAAAGGCAAGACCATTCGCATCTCTATGTCGAATTTATAGTTCTGAATTACAATGTATACCCGTTATGTCCCCCACTCCGCTGTATAGTGCGAGACAAAGCGGCCCGTTGCATCACGCTACCTACTCCCACTCCTTTGCTTTGAAATCTAGCTTATTTCTATGGCTACACTAGCAACAGGTAACCCGCAAACAGAGCAGTACGGCTCATCGATTCTAACCGCCGAACTGCAGTAACGGATTTTGCCTGTGCAAAATCCTCACTAAAAGGAATATGTAATACCTAAACGTTTCTTTTTAATAAATGTATTCGTGTAAACAAACATGTACAACACACTAATTTTTATTCATATTCTTAATTCTAACAAATTTAGTTTTAGTTTAATTTTAGATTTTTGAAAATGTGGAGCACTCGCATTTCTCACCTTTATAAAAGTTCGCTAGAATTAAAATAATCAAAATGCGTAGGCTTGATTTTATGATAAACTTTCTATGATAAAGCTTCAGATTCTACCCATCCTTCATTTTTTCTATTATAAATGAATCTTTCAATAGATATTTACCATATATTTACCATTATAAAAATTTACCTTAGAACAGAACTATTTCATGTGCATTTGTTATTTCGACCCGGATCGATGAGCTTTGTTATACATGCAATATTTTTCTTTTCTATACACAGGGTGACGGCAAAATAAGTGACTAAATTTTGATATTAAAGATGAAAAAATCAATGAAACATATATCTGGAAATCCGTTTTGCAACTCAAACAAGTATGTTTACAATACAATTGTGCCCGAGTAATTATCACATATTACTTTTGTTATTAGAAGTAAATCAATCTGATATTAAAGGAAGCATAAGTCATCTTTACCTAAAATAAGAATTCATGTGCAATTGATCGTCTCTGTTTATGATCATTTTTAGATTAGGGCTCGTGCTGCTAATAATAGAATTGTATAATTTACAGTGATACATAAAGCAATAAACATAGTAAGTACTTTGAGCATTCTTCCAATACCATATTGTAAACAAGGGAGACATCTGTTTATATGACCTCTTTTCATCTTTGGAAAAAACAAAGTATGCTAGTAAAATTTAATCGCCTATTTTAGTTTCACCCTATATTCTTCTTTCTTATTCTTGTCTATTACTTTGTTTCCCTTACACGCATATACACACATATTCTTCCTCGCGCTCGTTTCCATTCAAAGGTACACGACGTTCAAGTTACCATCTCTTTCTCTTTCTTCTTTTTTTAAGCAGCGTCGTTGACAACGTCCTGGTTGTTAATCTTTGTAGGTGAGCCTCGCAGATTGGTCCGCATTTCACACGTGGGACTTGTGATTGCCACAAGTCGTCATTGTCAAGCGAATCGCGCGTCTCGTTCCCCTATTAATTACCTTAATTGCGTTGAACGTTACGAATCAAATCTCAAAGATGTTTGAAACCGTTCGAAGGAAGAGAAGGGAAAAGGAAGCCGGCGATGGGCTCTCCCCAAGAAACATTTTCAAGGCGTCAAGTTGGAGACTGTATTGATTTCGTCGTTCAAATCGTGTCCCTCTTAATAAGAGGTAGGGGGGATCTGTATAAAACCGTACACCATTATCTCTTTCTTATAAGTAATTTAACACTGTAAAACACTAATTGGACTTAAACGAACTAGGAACAGAAACGGGACCCATTATGGTTTCACGAGTGAAGGTATCCCTTACAATTTTTGGACTATAAACGAATACACAGTCGTCCCCGTTTGTAATTTAACATTGAAGCCACTAAATGGACCTCAATGAATTAGAAATAGGAGTAGGAGTCATTATGGCCTGCCATGGAATGCCCAAACTTATCCCCGGTTTAGCACCCCCGCCAATTCTTGGAAATTTTTGCAATTCTTGCAATTGTGCAATGCAAGAATGAAAATACGATCGAAACCGCTTTCGCTCGTGTGTGAGTATTAACAACTCGTCCATACCTATTCCTTCTTCTTCCTTCAATGGAATTCTAGGAATTCACCTTTCCACATAAATGTCCGAATTCAGCCCCAACAGTCGACATTAAAGCGAGGACTACTGTACATATGTAAATAGTCTGTACTGAAAATCCCATATTAATTTTTTGTACTTGCTCTTATTATAGGAAAGATTAGTGTAAAAAAGATACACTTAGAAACGCTGTGGTCCTTCTAATTGATAGTATGTTTCAGTCATAAACTGGCGAACTCCATGCCCGTTCAGACGAAAATTTGTATTTCTTTACTTCACACTCGTTGTGAGTATAATTTGTCATACTAAATTTTACTGGGTGAGATTAGAACTCTGAAAAGATTGAAAAATCTGTTACGATTGCAATTAATGGAAGTCATTGATTTTTCAATAGTCCAGCTTATATAACACCCAAATTGTAAGATCATGTTGCTAAATATAGAACAGATAATTTAGGATTTGATATTATTTACAAAGAAAGTTGTTAGTTTCGATTAGGGATAATTTACTGTAATTCACCATAGGTCAGAGAAAGTCAGAGTAAAAACATGTTTCGTTTTGTCATTGAATTCAGTTACTTGTTTGGACATTTAAATTATATCATTGCTGCTGCATATTGATTATGAAACCATTTAATAAATACAGTTTTGATTACACAATTTGTTTTATAAATTAAAATGTTACAAACCTAGAACCTTAATTATACGACTTTGTACAGGTTTCCCCTACCTTTAACACTTAAAACACAGAGATTGCTGAGACATTTGGACATTCTTGAATTAAAAACCTATTTTAACGCAGATGACAAAATGCTTCAGGTGTTTAGTAATTTTATTGCCAAAAAATGTTAGATCACAGTGCTTATTAAATTTTTATGAATAGAAGATACTCTTTGAAGAAAATCCATTTTAATAAAAGCTACTTAATTTCAAAACTGTTTAACATGGTGCTCTTCCTTTTAAAAGACTCCGTGTTTTAAGAATTAAGAATCGAGTCACGTTTGAAACGTCATATGCCCGCCATTAGCTAGGATTGATTAAAATAAAATACGCTATCACCCCGCAGCTGTTACACATGACACTATCGTCTATACATGAAAAGGGATAAAATTCGGTATATCTTCTTCCAACATCAAACAAGATTTTCGAAAGATCAATAAGGTAATAATATACCACTATATCCTTCGAAGCAGAAGTAATTCACTGCATGTAGATCCATGTAAATTATCACACTTGCATTATTTTAAATTCTCACATTCACAAATTCATAATGCTATCGTATGAACTGTATAGAAATTTCATTTTCTGCCAATTTCTTCTATCCCACCACTTCGGACACTATTTTAGTACCATTTCTGACTAACGACTGCAACTGTTGCGCAGCTCCCTGAAACACAAAACGGTACAAGATGCAATAATTTTATCTCAAGATAACACCGATATTTGTTTTATACATTTTTATGACTTCGTATCGTCTCACTTGAGTAAATGTTATTTTTAAACAATTGTACGTTGACTTATTCGATCATAATAATTCCTGTAACAGTTTGCTAAATAATTTTTGAGCCGATTTTGTTAATTTCCGTACAATGATTTCAAATCTCCAAATCACGTGTATGCTATTCGAGGATGTAATACACATCATATCATGAAAGTTTAACTTATTATCTTATTTGAAAATTCATAATGAAATAAAGAATTTCCAGGAAATAATTTACAGTTGAATTTCGATAAGTCGAAATATTTACCTACGTATTACCAAGTATTTACCGACATCTTTTTACCCCTGCAACTGGAATTTAGGATAGTCACTCTAAAATTCGAAATAATAACTATGAATTCTTTAACTATTCTAAGAAATGCAATTATAATTATTCATTCATTATATATAACAAACAATAGATACAGTTGGAAAATTATTAATCCTGCAATGGTACACTGAATGTCCCATTGGACTGTATGAAGTTCAACTCTTTACATATTTAGGAGATGAAAAAGATTTTTGAAAAATTTCACTGAAGTACACCCAAGCGTGTTGTCTAAGGTTACAAAATTTAAATACTTAGAAAAAGTTAAAGAAGTTTCATATCGCAATTATTTTGCGATACAGTGATGAAAACCAAATCAAGCCGAATTTTCGTATATTAACCCTGCAACGGCACACTGTGCTTTCGACCTATACGATTTCGAACAATAGAAATGCTTCAGGTATTTGAAATATGCAAAAAGTTTTGAAAAAAATTCGTGAAATACTTCCAGGTATGCAGTTTAAGGTTATAAAATTCGAACTGTCAAATCAAATTAACCGTTTCACTACTAACGGTAACTATAGTCACCCAACATCTGACGTACACCAGGTACTATTAGTAACTATAGCCAGCCAACGTTTCATATTCACGAGGTACTACTAGTAAGCTATAGTTACTGAACGTCCGATGATCATCAGATACTACTGATGAGTATAGTTTCCCAACGTCTAGTGCTCATCGGGTACTAGTGGTGACTATAGTAACCAGAATTCTAATGTTTGCTGTATACTACAAAACATCCAGTAAACTTTAGGAAAGCAGAGTATATATGCTATTTCCGTGGTAACCGATTGCTATTAAATCATATTTTTAATTGGATTTCTTTAACCGTTTGAGTGCCACGGGCTTTTTTCATTTCCCGACCAAAAATTGCCGAGCGGCGCGATAGCGCTCGCCATATTCCGTGCCGAAAAATGCCAAAAAGTACGATTCCACTGTTTTTAGTTTACATGCAATAAATATTTCCTACAGTTTAGTTTTGTTCCGACATTCTCCTGAGAATAAAATTACTCCAATTTTATTTTCTTTTTACCTAAGACTGAAGGGTAATCGTAAAGTCGCACACCGAAAGAAACCGAGCCTGATGTGACCGTACGCTTCGCAGTCTAGTCGCGCTGGCGCTTTTAGTGGAGAACAGGAAGAGCATGATCGCGCCGCTTCGCACTCAAACAGTTAAATATATCAATTCTTCATTTGTTACACGTTCTATATGTTGCAACTTGACATAATGAATTATTAATTTATATTACGCCACTAGCCATTAAGAGCTATGTTTTTCCCGAACTGAAGTAAGTGCGCCTACGTTAGGACCATACAATGCCCGTGGTAACGCATTCACGAACAGAGTCACCTTAGCAAACTAGACCGGTTAAAAAAGTCTCATATTTTCTATTGTTTTGCGACATATCTTGATTGGGCTCAGGTGAGGCCCACCGTGCTACTGTAGGATTAAACTCCTCTTAGTTGAAAATCTTCGTCAAGCCAAAACTTCTGTAACACGAAGATTTTAACTGTTCCCTTGTATCAAGAATTTTTGGACGTTCGGGGACATTCGGGAAGATTCTTCACAGTGGTCTGGATTTTTAATATTGTAGACGTGTTGGTCTTAACACATTGCGTACGAGTCACAAGATATCTCGTTTTAATATTTACACGCGTATCCACGACTCAAAATAATTTGAACTGTTTGTTATGTCTGTCACGTTTGTCACCTTTGTCGCGTTTATTGTTACATAATAAGAATTTACAAATGCGAATTGAAAAAAGTGTTTGTATGCATTGTACTAACAATCAGTTTCTTGATGAGCAGAGCACCGTACGCAATGTGTTAACTGCCATCGAAAGAACTGGCAAATACAGAAAGATTGAAAGGTAAATGATAACATTTCAGTTTTGTGCTAATTTTATCAAAGGTTTTCAGTACCTTAATACATGTTTAAAATACTTTGTGAGATCTTCTATTTTGATGTTATTTTCAAGTTCAACTTTGTTAGTAGTTAAAGATTTATATAACAAAAAGTAAATCGTTTTTGCACAATCAAAATAACAGATTTTAATATTTTTATTAATTTTATTGCAATGCAGTTTGTTCCGTCCTACGAAACAGCTGCGGGAAGTTTTCCATCGGCATTTATGACACGAGTGTGCCGGTAATGTTATTTTTGAGGATTAAGCAATTTTAGCCTTTTTGCGTTTTTTTCGAACCCTCTTAACGTCCATATAGGGACAATAGTTTAATTTTCGAGTCACCGTAATTCCTCAATAGCCAAGAGCGTGTCATAAATGAGGGACTTCCGAAAGGCGCCAAGCCGGTACCCACATGCGACAGGTGCACGGGCCCGGAGGAAATTTCCCCTTCGTTGCCAAAATTCTGGAAACCTTCCCCCTCCGAGTGGCTTATCCCACCCTCGTTCTCGAAACGCATGCTAAGGGCACAAGAACGGGGGTTAGTGGCACTCAGGGCATACGCTGATTGGAGTCTTGATTTTTCGACTTCAACCAATTAGCGTATCGTCTTCAGGTATGGAGGAGTGACCAGTCTAACTCCTCCATATAAAACCAAGTCACTTCAGCACCGTGACATCAGGCAAAACCGCGCTTCAAACGTACAATCACATACAAAACGCACTTCATACGTACAATCAGACGTACAATCAGACGTACAAAACGCGCTTCAAAACGTACAACCAATCACAACATCGCATTCAAACGTTCATTCGTTCATGCATTTGCAAAGAGTACATTCACACCATCACATTCGGAGAAACAGTCGCCTAAAGTGATCGATCACACGGCGGACGACAGTCGCGAACTAATTATTCGAGAACGCGATACAGTTTCTAACTTGTATGCAGAATTACATTTTAGTCTTACTTCTCAATCACTCCCGTTAACCTAACTTAAAAAATAGTTGAAAAAGTCCGGATTTCAAGTGAGAAAATGTCGGGGTTAATAATTTTATAGATGACAATCCTAACTGTATTCTATTTAAGAGCAACGATAACACAAAAGCTACTTACACTTATAGCAGCACCGAGAAATTGACTGAACGCTCTGGTAGCACCGAATAACGCGCCATTTCCAGAATTATCGCCACCGGCTGATTGTGCCGGGGTAGCATAATTAGAGAACGAGCTGAAGAGGGGAGGAGGGTACGTCGAGCTCGGCGACCACGTCGTAGTGCGTATTCTTGGTCCTGAAGTTGAGCTTGGTGTCACCGTCTGCTTCACTCTATCCGTAGATGGCGCTGCAGTCGTGGCCGGCCTTGTAACAACTGTCTTGGACACACTAGCAGGCGACACAGTTGGCACAGAGGTGATGGACTGCTTGAGGCTCTGTAATAAAACGAACAATTATTTTCTTTTGTCGTATCCCTCTGATTACAATTATGATGCACCACGATAGAATGATCGACGTCAGATTTGGCAGATTTATGAATTTCAATTTTTATAAATATAAATTGTGATCATTTAAAAAGTACATTGTAATAATATTAATAATAATAATAATAATAATATATTTATTTTACAGAATGAGACTCTTTGTTACAGAAAGATAGGTAACATAATTGTAAGTAACTATTATACGAGAATGATAGAAAAATAGCAAAAACAAAATTAATACAGTGGAAATAATAATAATAATAATAACGATAAAACTAAAAATAATAATGAAGATAACTAAGTAGAATAGTATAAGGTATTAAGTACAAAATATTATAGTTAAATATTAAAGACATTATCAAGTAACTAGTGCTTGATTTTTCAGTACAGCAGAACCCCTCTAATACAAATACCCATTATATGAATATTGTACTCAAATATTCTATTATCTGAATAGCATGTCATCTAATAATAGTTTTTTAGCTCACAAAATCATAGAATTTAACAATAAAAGAAATATGGGATGCACAAATACTTAAATAAACTATTAAGCTTCTACAATATCCATTCAAATAAATAAAGTTCAGAACAAAAAAAGTAATTGTCCTATTATTCGAAAATCTTTTCATCTGAACACTTTTAGTTTTGGAAAACTTTGGAACATAAAGGTCTAACTGTATCAATTTTTCACTACACTTAAAAGTAAAAGAAATAGTGTTTAATTAGCGTTACTCACTGCCAACTGCAATTGTTCTCTAATATTTGTAGCCGGAGTTGAAGGCTCTATCCCTTGAGCTTTCAGCAGTGCCGCCAACAGAGCAGCGTTACTGATTTCCTTCGATGGCGGAGGAGTCGTCGCTCGTCCAGATAAAATCGCTCTTAAAAACTGTTCGTCATCTCGAGTTAACCCTTGCGATTTCTTCGAAACATCAATGTCGTTATCTGTAATTTGATGTTAATGTAATTTATCACTGAAATAAATCATTTTCACCGCACGCATAACTTCTGGTTCATTCGAATCACTCTTGTCATAAATATAATTTTGCAGAAGCTATCAAATTTTATTTTTTCAGCTAATTTAATTCCTCCCAAGACATCTATACATTACTCTAACCCATTCCCTTCTAAGAAATATCTTACAAACAGTATACTGTAAATTACATGTTAGCGATCACATATTTTTATGTGGCCGTCAGAAACACTTAGATTATAGGACAATTTATAACTACAGTCTATCCGAGACGAGATACCGAATGCAACAACTATACGTAATAAATGTTTAATTAAATCAAAGTCGATTTTACAGTATTCGGACCCAATGGCTACATGGAACCTTTCTTCTAAAATTCATAGTTTTATTTTTTGTAACTTAAATCATTTGACTTGTATAATCAATAGCACACATTAAGAATAAAAACAATTTCTTTGAGCAATTATTTCTTAAAGAAGTATAAGATAAATATAGAATAATAATGGGATAAATGAAATGTGTTCGACAAAATATCGAGTAAACTGAATGGTTCGAATTATGCTAAGCGGTCTGCAAGAAGACGTACGGTGTGAATTGCAAACGTTCTTTCAAACCGTTCGGTTTCTTCTGATCCGGCAAAGACACCTCAATAACCGAGCAGGAGTCGTTCCTCGAGCTCAAGAAAATAGACCAATAGCCGATAGACCACGTAACTGATCACGCAAATGCAAATGTACACATTGGTTTCTTATCTGTTTGGGCGGACTATAAGTATCTGGTCTGTCCCAGACTAGAAAGTACAGTTGTATGAATGTAATCCAAAACGCCATTTGATGGCAGTGTCCTGAAAGGCCATCTTGACTGCGTCTCGAGGAATATATTCTTTATAGAGTGCATGGGAATGTTTATAAATGGCAAGCAACCCGACGTTGTGTTGCCTAAAAGATAGGTCCTTTGTCTTAAAGGATCTGGCTATGGAGTGGTGAAGGCTATGTTGTCTTCTGGCAACAGTACTGTGATTAATTATAGCACTTAGGAAGAAAGCGCTGAGGAAGAATTAAGGTTACACGCCTATATAAAGAAGGAGGATAAGGAAAGGATTTATGCAATCACAGGTCTACATGGTCAAATAGAGACAGAAGATCTTCAAAAAGAATTGAAAGAAAAACGGGTAGATGCTGAGAAAATAGTTAAAATGAAGGGTACAGCAAGACCACTATATATGTTTACAGTACCAATGATAATAAATTTTAAATTTCTATAAACAACCATAAAATAATTATATTATACAAAGATAGAAGGGAAAAACTATATAGTGAAGCAAAGGATAACACAATGCCATAGGTGGCAGCAGTGAGATCATTCTGCAACAAATTGTTTTACCAAACTTTGCCTGTGTTAAATATGCTGGGAGGCATCTGACATGGGAATAGTCCAAGTCAGGAGGCGAATCTGAAAAGTATATCAACTGTAATAAAAATCATCCTGAAAATGCTACAATATGCAGTACACATAAAAATATTGGATAGAAAGAAGCAGCAAAGGACATCAATATTCAGTACAAGGGACCACCAAGTAACCTACAGTAAATTGGTAAAATGTTAATATTGCTAATAAAATACAATTTCCTGATTCAAAAACAGTGAAAGAAGGAAAACAAGCCAAAGCAGTAACAGTAGAGGATATTTGAAAATCAAGACAGCAAATAAGTTCTAAATCCCATGTAAAATCAAGAGAAGGCAAGCAAGATAAAACATCGCAACTTGAATTAACCGGAGAAATTAAGAAATTAAACTAGTTTATAAACATATCAGAGATGTTAAATGCAATAAAATTATTTAATGCACAGCTTGCAAGCTGCTCGACAGATATAGAAAAATTTGAATAGTTTGTAGAATATTATCAACAAATAGAGTAACGGGTGTGTTAAAAATATGCAGTTGGAATGCAAATGGTATAAGAAATAAGTAAAATGCACTAATAGAATTTTTAGAAAGAAATCAGGTAGACAACATGATGATCAATGAAACTGAAAGAAAGGATTCTGAGAAATTAAAATTTTTAAATTACCGCTTGCTAATATGATGTAGAAATAATGCCGCAGGTAGACTAATTATGTTAATTAAGCAATATATATCTTTTAAACATATAAATTTAAATCAAAGAATGTCATTAGAATATGTAGGCATAACTTTAGAAAGCGGTGTTAGCATAATAGCACTGTATAACAATCCTAGAAATTAGTTTGGAGATAAGGAAATAGGAGATCTTTTGAATATAGGTAACAAAGTAATTTTGGTGGGTGGTTTAAAAAATGCTCTGCATCATAGAAAAATAGAAAATAATTGCACAATTTTATATCCAAACGAGCCAATACATTATTCAATAAACATGTCCCCAACAATAGATATAGCAGTAATCAAAGATATTTATGGCCTCACAAGTTTTATTAAACCAGTTAAATTCTTATCATAGGCCAATAACTATTAAGTCTAAGCAATATAATAGTTAATACACTGTTTCGTCCTACGGAACAACAGCGGGAAGTTTCCATTGGTATAGTTATGACATGAGCATGCCGGTACTGCTATTTTTGAGAATTAAGAAGTTTTAACATTTTTGCCTTTTTTTCTCGAACCCTCTTAACGTCCATAGAGGGTTAGTTTTAATTTTCGAGTCAACCGTGGTTCCTCAATAGCCAAGAGCGTTGAAATCTTCCCACTCCGAGTGGCTCACCCCACCCTCGTTCTCGAAACACGTGCTAAGGGCATAAGAACAGGGGTTGATGGCACACAGGGCATACGCTGATTGGAGTCTTGACTTTTTGACTTTAACCCATTGGCGTATAGTCTTAAGGTATGGAGGAGTAACCAGTCGAACTCCTCCATATAAAAACCGAGTCACTTCGGCTCCGCGTATCTATATGTCGCAAACAATCTATACCGATTCGTAACATCTATCGTTACATTCAATCTACAAGTATTCGTAACGTCAACATTCGGACGTTTCTACAAGTACATCAGTCGGTACTATTCTACACGTCTACAGCCGAACATCTATAAGCACATCGTTCGGTACCTCATCGTCTTCGCAAACGTACAATATTCGGTACGGTCACAATGCCGCCGAATGTTTTTATAGAGAATCGGGACGTGCGTAAAATTGTCGATATTTGTCTTGTACGTATTAGGGGGACCGGAAAGTAATGTCGTTTTCTTACATTAAATTTAAGCACATAAATTTTTGACGAGTTTTTATTTTTAAGCAATGATGTAATCATCCTCATTATCAACAACCTTTTGCCATCTAGTGTACAAATTTTCAATGTCGGATCGATAAAAATCAGTTGGTTTTTGAACAAAATATCTAAAGATGGCATTTTGTATATCATCCAAATTTGCAAATCTTTTGCCACTTAGAAAGTGTTGTAGAGAACGGAATAAATGGAAATCCGATGGTGCAACATTGGGCGAATATGGTGAGTGAAGCAGAAGCCCCATCCCAATTCATTAATTTTTTTTTTAGGGTTTGTCTTGCACAGTACGGTCTTGCAATTATCGTATTGCAGAATAACGCCTTTTCTGTTGATAATCGCTGGCCACTTTACAATTAAAGATTAGTTTACTCGACTCAATTGTTCAGAGCAAAGGTCTGCATTCGCAGTTTGTCCAGATTTTAGCACTTCAAAATGAACAACGCCGCGAATACTCCACCAAACACACTAAAGCGCCTTTTTGGGGTTTAAACCTGGCTTAGCAGTACTTCGTGGCGATTCATTTGGAGAGAGCCACTGCCTTTTACGTTTTGGATTCTCATAGAGGACCCATCTTTCATCTCCAGTGATCAAGCGATCAAAAAACGCTTCTGTATTATGTCGTTAAAGCAGTAAGTTGCATGTGGTGAATCGGTTAGCTTTGTCTCTTCGAACAGATTATGCGGAACCCGAGTACCCTGCTCTGCTTACTTTCCCAATCTGCTGCAAATGTTCTTAGATAGTCGACCAAGTTTGTTTAAGACTGTTTAACAATTCCTCAATTGTCTTACACGGATTTGTTTCCACTTCCGTCCTTAACACGTCATTGTTTAAAGTTGTTGATCTCTCTGATCGATACGAGTCAGAAAAATCAAAATTACCGGATTTGAACTTAGGAAATCATCTTTGGCATTTACGAACATCTAATCCATTTGGGTATACATCGCAAATGTTTTTGGTAGCAACTGTTGAGTTACTACCTTTGCGAAACTTAAAAAGCATGCAATGCCGGATATGTACCTCTTCTGGTATTTGGCTAGCCATATCACCCAAAATTACAAAAAAATTTTTAATTTAATTATTTACAAATAAACAAGTCTCAATAACCTTAAAATATCTTTGGCATGACTTTGCAGTACACAATGAGCTGACAGATTACAATCAAATATTAACATGCGCAGAAACGACATTACTTTCCTGAAGATTCATATACGAACTTTTCCGTTGTTATTTACATTACATGTAGTTTTTAAGGAATATTCACAGTGAGTGTATGAGCGGATTATTTGTAACTGCAAGCTTGTACACTGGAGGAAGCATTAATCCTATCTGCTCGAAAATCTCTTAGGGTTTGCTTTGATACGTCCTTGTCGATTCTTGCCGAGTGGCTAGGTTTAATGATGATTATACGATTTCGCTTTAAAATGTGTCACGGGATCGTGTGTGAGTTTCTGATTCGTGAACGTGCATTTCTGTAACTGTTCAGAGCCGTATTCCGTACGTAATTACAACTAAGCATCACTGTGCAGCCAGCGACGTTATCTACCGTGTTGCATCGGTTTCCTGCTCTCAGGCGTAAAATACCCCGTTCTTTAAACTATTTATCACTCATAAACAAAATGTCAAACGCAATCTTGATTTTCGTCTTAGAATGTTGCATAGAGTAACCCCTTCGATTTTCTCCCAGCTTCATCCAAACACCCTGTATATATGCATATGTCCATTCATTTGATGTTATAGCTACAGTAAAACAGCTACAAATTCATGTTAACATGTTGGAAAAATTTTATAAGAAGTGGAAAATTTCTTTAAACAGGAACAATAGAGAAGCAATAGTTTTCTCTAGAAGAAATAGAAGTAGCAGAATATTAAGTCCTATGAAGGTTTATAATAATTGTATACAAGTGTTAAAATATTTGGGAGTTGTTTTAGATGCTAAACTTACATATAAACGGCATACCAAAAATATAATGATGAAAGGATATGGGGTAACAAAAAATCTTTATTTTCTTTTGATCCACGGCTCAAAAATAAATTGGAATAATAAACTATTAATATATAAAGTTATAATTAAACCTATGCTTTTATATGCTATTTAGAGAAGTACCTCCAACATTGATATTACTATGTTATAGAGATTTCAAAATAAATGTTTAAGATTAGTATTAAACGAGGGTAGATATGTTAGAATTAAAGACTTACTTTCACAAACAAATATAGAGTATGTTGAAGATTACATTAAGCAGAGGGCAATTAAATTTTATAAGTCACAATTACATTTTATAAGTCATCCTTTAACTTGTGATATTATACAAGATTACTTTCTTAAGAATAAAGTAGGAAAAATTAAGTACAAACTAAATTTTAGAAAACAAATTAGGGATAATATAGCATAGAATACATAGTAATAGCTATAATTTTATGTATTTAAGTCAACTATTAAGCTCAACATAAGACACCAACATACTTCATAAGTAGGCTTTTTACCATTATTTTTTCTACATGTTAACCAAAGATAGTATCAAGTATATTGCAACCGTTAGATTATTTTTACACCGCAATTATTTATACTTTTAGATGCAATATTATTTTTTATACTAATAATATTATACAGAGTAATAGACCTGTTATATTAGTAGGGAAACTTCTTAGAAGGTAGAAACTATTAAGGACAACGTAAAGAACATAAAAATATTATTACTAAATTGTTGCTATATATATATTTTTGTTATTGTTAATTATGAAAATGAAAATTTTGGAAATGAGTAGTTCTCGTCCGATTGTCGAAGTGTTAAGTTGTGCCGAGCGCGGATCGTATTACTTAAATGGATGACTGCTTGGAAACTCCGCGGTACATGGTTTGACGATCTTATTTTTTAATATGTTTTTATAAATGAAATATATCTTTTGTTCTATTATTGTATCCAAATAAGTTCACATAATATACTTTTTGTACTCTACATCATTTGTTTTGTAACATACATTGCCTTCTTCTTGTTAAGTAAACATTTCTGCTGTAAATTACATGGTACTGGCGCTAGATAAAATATGTTTCCAACATTTAAATAGTTTACTCTGTTTTAGATCATCCATGTAACTTCAGATAGAAAATACCTGTTTGCTGAAATTTCCTATGATCCTTCGGTATGTTTTCCTAAGAGAATGTTGTTCTATTTTTCTACTGTTCGAAGAATATATTCAAATCTCTAGAGTGTAAACAATTTTGTTAGCGTTCCTTGGTATCGCTATCGCATTATTCTCGTATTAACTAAATTTTCGATCACACCACCAAGGGAACACCACCGTGGGGCGTCAAAAAATAGGTAAAACTTGGGGATTTTTTTTATAGGTAATTACTGAATGAAAAATGTAGCCGTTTTCAGAGAACTTTACTTTACTTCAAAATCTTTTAAGAGTAAAAATCCTACGAAATGGCGGAGTTATTCGCTGTTTCTATAAACTAGGGGTGGACAAACTTTTGATCACTACGGGTGACCTGATTTTTTTTAATTATAGGCGGCGGTCTACCAACATCGTATGTGATCATAAGGAAAGTAGTAATTTAAAGCCAAAAATAAGTTTAAATTTAAAATAAATATAGATGATAATAATGCATATTCAATATCAAATTATTTTAATAAGATAAAATAATGATTTCTTCTCACAGGCTAATTAGTTTATAAGTAAAACTCTTTAAAAAGGTGCAATTCAAAATAAGGATCGGGCGTCGCTACGCGCGGCGTCGCCCCTGGATTCGCGACCTTTGACTTGTACGGTATTACACGCAACGGGAATCGGGTAACGTTTAAAGGTGGATTAAGTAAATATCGTTTTGACTTTGGCAATTGACGCTTGTGGATTCCGAGCCGCAAATGAAAAAAAGACATTTGACAGAGTTCCAACGCCTGTTACTCGACGAATTCGAAATGCGAGTAACGTAATGAGAAAGGGCATCCTCACATACGAGTGAGATAGAGAGAGAGAAACATACCCTCCGCGAGGTATTAAATACCAACGTGCACGCGGAAAAGGGGATTCCGTTTCGAATTGTTTAAGCGTAAAGATCGGTAGCACCTCATTTCGTGTAAATAGAACGGAAACAGTCATAGAGTGGAAATTTACAGTTTCGTATGATGCGTTGAGTTCTTTCAAATATTTTGTAGTTTTGAACAACGACTAGACGTGCGGGAGAATCTAAAACTGGACATTGTACTCTTCAATTCTAGACTCACGCGTTTCGTATCTCGCAACTCCGTGACGTCGGTGAACACGTATAAGCATCTTAGGGTTCACCGAAACACGATTACCTAAATTCCTCTGGATGCAGAGAAAAGAACCGCCGACGATCTCCGAGTTCGAAGGTCTCGGTGACGGTAACAATCACCTATTACGATCCCGTGTATCCTTGCTCTCCTATTGTGAGAAGCTTCTTGAGATACACGGTGGACAGGATAGGGTGCGTCATTCTTTAAAACCTGATCGGCAACGGGAGGTGTATTCTATTGGAGAATACTGGTTCTATTTCCGTGCATCGTGTGAATTCGGAGACGCACATTCACGCAAGGATCTCAAAAACCCATAGAATACGCTCAATCAGTGCACGATTGAGCAGCATTCATTCCTTTAAAGCTGCAACGGCTACGATGCAAATGTATTACGTCTGTCGCAGTGTAGTCTCGGTAGTGCATACACCTGAAACATGCGGAAACTCAGTGGAGTGGCACTGGTCACAATGCGAAAGCTATGCTGGACGCAAGCTGCAGTTTCTGCAGGTCCATGCACTTTGCCACAATGGGACTACGAGGAACGAACGTAAGATGATGTTGTGTGCATCCCGACAAAATCGTCTGTTACCAGACAAGTCGAATTCACACATAAAAGAATAGGTCCTCAGTATTTACCGAAACGTGGTCTAAATACACAGAGACGTTGAATCTATGTACGTCGAGACATTGCAATGCTCGCACTTAATCTCTTAACAGGAACGTCGTGACACGGATTACAACCGTGTGTTAAGCCGACAACTCGGACTAATTCCAAATAACAATAAATATACTAATTATAGTCCACAATTGTTCGCAGATGAAGTACCGAACCAAAAAGGGCCATAGCCGGACATCGGGGCAACCCAACTAAACACAGCTAGGCTCTTTCGTTCTTGTGTTTTTTATTCATTTTTAACTAAATGACGGTGTTTCGGAAAGGGACACCAAAAGTAATCAATCTTTGCGTTAACTTTCTCATTTCCCTTTATCGATCCCACTCTACCTCTCCGGACTTCTCGTAAATCAAGAAATTGAATCTCGGTTAATTACGAACAAAAACAATATGTTCTTTTATTTTCTTATTATTAATGCGAACAATGTTATTGTAAATGTATATTAACTATTATTTTTTATTTCGTATCAGAGAACACGCTGAAAACATGACATCGCATATTTTTTGCAAGTTTTCTGCATCAGCTCTTGTTTTACTTGTCGGGTTTTAGAAAGAGAATCTCGCCGATTATCGGCTAATTTCAAGACTGTAGTGTTTCCGTCGCACGGCTTGTCTCGCACGAACATCAGAGACGTGCACATATCAGATAAGCGGGCAACTAGGATTAGTTACGCGGTTTTGGCCACCCCTTTCGGTAGAACATTTCATGATTGTTGGCCCTCACAGTTTTCCACGAGACACGACCCGTCCAAATATTTATCACTGCGACTTCGTTAAATGTTTGAATTTCAAAATATCGCTTTGAGATGACATTCTAAGTGCTTGAAACTTCAAGAAAATAAAAAAAAAAGGATTTTTATTTTTTAAACCGTCAGGATAGTGTCCCCCCTTAAACGCGACCTGGCATCATTTAACAATTTGCACTAAATCGAACACCGTA